>JAYMFT010210652.1:0-11515 GCA_038088735.1 Panulirus argus
TGAATTTTTGCCGTTACTCTTACCGTAAAATCTCTCTCTCTCTCTCTCTGTCTCTCTCTCTCTCTCTGAAGAATAACTTTCGATATGATTACCTCACCCTCTGAGGGGCACACCTGAGGGACCCATTTGCCCCCCCCCCCACTCCTTGAGACAGCCGCCAGGTGTTAAGTCTGAAGACCCGACGCCTGACGCAGGTCTTCTGAAGCCACTCCAGATCCTCAGGTCCTTTAGTCAAAGACACACGTACGGGTTCAGGACTGTCTGCTGAACCTCAATTCTTCCCTGGCAACCTCAGCTTCAAGAACGGCAGCTGCAGCCTTGGTGAGCGTTGGAGGCCAAGCTGTCGCCGCCCTTGATAATTATTCTGTCTTTTGTAATGATGGTCTGTCGCAGCTCCTGATAGCCTAGCCCGGTTCGTGATATTCTGTCACAGCTCTGGACACCTAGGATTCTATCCTTCTTTCCTTATTTGGTCTACGGGAGCAAAAAGGAGCACCAGAGAGACGGAGAAGGGACGGTGCCAAGCCTCCCCTCTTCTCATGGTACTCTCCTCCGACCGTCGCTCTCACCGAAAGCTAACGAAGCTCCAGTCAACAAGTATGACGTGCAAAACATACGGAAAACTGTCATCGGGTATACTCTGAGTATACCAAAGCATACTGGAAACCAATTGATATACCATGATATACCATAAGTATAACTGATCTCGTCAAAAATCATTGTATGTATCATGTGGATTTAATAACTTACCGAAAGTTATCAGATATACGCCCATCTGTATTCCATAACATACCGAAAGCCTTCTGATATATTCCGAGTATACTGTAACATGCCAAAAGCAATCAGACACATCCTAAGTGCACCGGAACATACTGGGAAGCATTAGAAATACTCTCAACTTACTGAAATCAATCAGCATTAACTTACATATACCGGACATACCATAGGTATACTGGGACAGACGAAAAATCATCAAACAAACTGAAAACATATCATAACATATTTAAAAACATATCAGATATAAATCCGGCTATGACACAGCCTGGTTATATATTATTACGTTAAAATGATGAGAAATTTAACATAATCATCTCATTGATATATTTACTATAATGTTTATTTCGTTAATTCCAATTAGCTCACTGACCATCGGCTTTTGATATACAAATTTGACAGGAAAAATATACCAGAGATATTAATTACCATTTTTTCATCACTACTCTATGAATATATAAATAAATATACCTAAAAAATGTATAAATCATAAATGCATTCATAGATCCGAAATTCTCGTGTTGTATTGCTTTTAAAAATCATTCATTTTATCTGAAGATATATTTTCATTCAATCTATACACTGCAGGAGTAGGTAAAAAGAACTGAATGTAGATTAAACTTACCTCAATCTACAGGAGTTGAGATAGAAAGTTGCAAGCCTCAGAGATTTGGAGGGAAAATGTAATTTGTAAGGGTAGGTGGAAAAGTCTATGGGCTTGAACTAAGCTATTAGGCTGTGGGATAATCCATGTGGACGTGGGGAAAACCGTGTGGGTATGAGAAAAGCCGCGTGGATGTGGGGAAAGCCATATGGATAAGGGTAAAGTGTCTATACGTATGGCAACAGAAGGCGTGTTGGATACAATGAGTGTATACCCTCTTCATTACTGCCTGCCGAAGCCTCAGTAGGCATTCCACGCCACATGCCCCTTATCAGTCTGCCACAGCCGAAGGAGACAGGAACTTCTACCTGGGTCGTGGCAAAGGAGGAGGAGGAGGAGGAGGAAGATGAGGAGGGAGGACAATGACGCTAGGAAGAGAAAGAGAAGTTGAATAGTAAGATGAGGAGAAAGAGAGAATAGAGAGAGGAAAAAAAAGGATTGGCAGGAGAATGAAGCAAGATAAGAAGACACAGAAAAAGAGATAAGAGCAGGAGAGGGCAAGAGAGAGACGAAGACTCGGTAGGAGGAAAGCAACGTACAAGAAAAGATGGAAGCGATCCTTTCCTCCCGTGTTAACCCAGGTCGTGAAATATATCACGCGATACCTTAATCAACCGGCTGTAGGACTAATCCATCACGTGTGCTCATCTCTACAGATTAATCCCTACTACACCCTACACCTTAGACTCAAAACAGTACAACAGCACGAAAACAGAAAAAACCTTTCGATCAAGATAAAGCGGATGATATTATGTCCCCAACTTATTTTGTAATGATGACGGTGACTGTAACGAGAGAAGGGCACAGAAACATGAGTAACAACATAATCCTTCGTCAGAAAAATACATTGGTGACGTTTCTCAGGGTTTTGACATAAATAGTAGAAAGTTGTACCTAATTTGCTATGTGGTTCAACCTGCCATTTATAAAATATTTGCTCGAACCTAAACAAATTCCTTGGGTTTTACCAAATACATGTGAATGTAGAGTTTACTTATTAACATTATTGGTATAAAAAAGAATGCATAGATAAGATCAGTCGATATATCCGTATTAAAAGAAACTGAAAATATACATACAGACTAAGGCTAATAACCGCAAATTAGTTGTTTATATACATTATACAAATTCCTCTCACCATAAACACCGGCCAATAAACATGGGCACTCCAAGCACCTGAGACGTTCCTGTAAAAGGATTACTGTTTCTATTTGTTGATCTTTCGGACCCCAGGAGAAAAGTCCTCACGCAAAAATTCCAATACTGCCGAAGGCTCTGGAAGTATCTATATCTCATATCTGAAAGCCAAAGGATCTTTCTCCTTGTGAGCGACTGATGCGACGCAGCTCTCACGGACGGATTACCCACATGCCAGAGGCTCCAATGCTCAATGTATACGTCTTCTTTTCTTCAGTGACCCTTCCAAAGATTTTACCATTTCCTTTGCCTTTACATTCCTGTCGAATGATGAACTAAAGATTGATGTATGTGTCTGTAGGAGAGTTTTTAAGGTGAAAATACCATAGCAGGTTTTCTCGTTTATTCAGACGATACACAGTGGATAGTGGCGTTGCTGTGTGAATTTTACGAGCGTGAGTGGCAGGGGCTAAGACGCAAAGTCAACAAGATGCTGAGTGTTCGGGAATTTGGAGAGATCGATTCTCAGCAGGCAGGGAGGGACAGGGCCAGGGACGGAGGGACGGAGCAGGGACCATGGAACGGGACGGAACCAGGGACGGAGGGACTAAGACAGGGACAGTCGGACGGACGGAAGGGAAGCTTCACCAACTGTTGCGTCCGTCACGACGCTGATACACTCACGTCCTCCGTCCAATGGCATCTGCGTAAACTTCGTAAAAACTGTTATTGACATTCGAGGGGAAGAATAAGAATCAAGTCTTACAAATGCTACAAGAACGAGAGAGGGACGGATGCAGACAGAGACAGAGACAGACAAATAGAGTAACTGAGTACAATAATCGTAACATAACTTGAACTATGATGAAACACATATAAGGTAAATCTTTTTTCTCAGACCATGTGAATGATTGCTATTATACTGTGAGTAATGAGGAAGGCCCGATCAGGTGAGGTGATCCAAACAGGTAAAGGAACAAGAACACGGGAAAACTAGGTAACAGAAGACCTGATGGTCTGTGGCTGGTTATCTACTGGAGGACAGTCGTAGTGTCTACATCCCCAGTCTGTATGGCTAGAGACTTGGTAGTAAAACAGACGCCTCCTCCCCGTTAATCACTCTCTCCGGCACATCAGACGACAGGAAAATACCTATGAAGGAACACTATGTAGCACAAACAGAATACAGTGAAATGGTAGTTTCAGAGAAAAAGATGAATGGAACTAGTTGCGTTGCTTTCTTTGAACATGTTCTCGTTTTCCTCCGTCTTTTATCAAGTTTGGTGCCCAGAAATAAACAGCGTATTCTTACTGTGGCCTGACTAAGTCGTTGTTAATGATGGCTACTGTGTGTCTTATTTTGCATTTCAAACTAAGAAGCCCAACATTCTGTTTGCTTTATCATAAAAACTAATCAATGCTATAGGTATTTAGGTCATTAATGATAATTATTTTAATGTTATTCTCTTCTTATTCTTCCAATAATGTTTAATCTAACTTCCTTATTAGAATTCATAACATTTTCAGCTAAAATCCATTACATTGCATTTTTCTCCCCTGAGGCACATTTCTCAGGCCTCTGACCACTTCGTCCATTCAAGTCTCCTTGAATCAATAAACTGCCTTCCTGTGTTTGGGCTGCAGTTCTCAGTCTTGAGTCTTCGGCAGGTTTAAGAATTCACTGGTGAGTCTTGTCTCCAGATCAGTGACGTAGGTGATAAACAGTGTGGGTGTCAGGTGTGGGCCTCTGAGGGGCGGGCTTGGCTCAGGTAGGGAGGAAGAGGGGTGGAAGGGACTGCTGGAGGCGAGGGATGACACACTTAGGGAAGAGTACGGAGGTGATGGATGATCTGCAGTGCGACAGATCTCCCGAGTTGGTCGTACATATTTCCCCATTCATCCATCGCCACTCCCCTCCTACACCCACACTCACCCACCACCTCTTTCTCTCACGTATCTCATCTCCCTCATTTCACAGCTGCCCTCTGCCTCTCTCCCCTCCTCCCTACCCTCCACTCCCTTCTCCTCCCCTCTCTCACCTCCCCTCTCCCTCACCTCCTGTTTCCCCTCACCTCCCCTAGGTCCCCTCCTACCTCTCCTCCCTCCACCTCCGCTCTCCCTCCCCTCTCCCAGAGAGTGACACCCACTCCCAGGGTGAATAAGAGATGACCTTCTGACCCCGTCATAGTGGTCACCTGACAACAACACTCACCTCCAATCATCGTTTGTTTTCCTCGACACAAACACGTACTCTCAGGTAACCCCCGGCCACGGAGGCCACCACTGCTCATGTAAACCTTTGTAAACCTTTCTTTTAATCTCTTGTTTACCTGTTTCCATGAACGAAAGAATGGTTTACAAAGATATGGAGCTGATGGATGAGGCGAATGCTTCATTCTTCTCTCCTTTTCAACCCATTAGCTCGTTTCTCTTGATGGTTTATATCATCATCTGCGTCCCCAAATAAGATTGTTTTGTTATCTTAATCAACTACAAGTTATAAACTGCCAAAGACTGATGAGTATCTAAAGTGTCATCGGTTGATTTGTGTTTAAAGTGTTTTAAGACGAAGGTCCAGCTGATTACTCTACCGATTATATGACAACAGGACAAACAGTCAGTATATAAACATGTCAGAAAGACAGGAGAGAGTGGCTGCTGTGACCTCTCGATGTATTTTAGAAACACCAGGTAATGGATAAATTAAGATTTAATCAAGGTCATACCTGGGGATTTTCCAGGACTTGGGAGTTAAAACTGAAACGCGATATCAACATATCCAAGACAGGGAAATCTACTTATTGCTAATTATCTAATAATGCGAGGGAAGCTGTCGGGGGAAGATAAAATCAGCTATTTTCCTCTAGTCAGTGGCAATACCTTCCAGGTAAAGTTTAGGCCTAGGATAGATAGCACATATGACGGCAGAGAGAAATTTCTTCGAAAATTCCTGCTTCGAAAGATAGAGATAATCTTTTCTTGATTTTCAACATCGCTTTTTGAATGTCAGAATAGCTGCAGGATGGCGTCTGAGGGGAGAGGATGGGACACAATGGGCCTCAGATGCCTCGCTGGACCCGGGAGAAAACACCTGATGCTGGATTCCCATGCCTCAAGATGTTTACTAACACTGGAAGGCGTTCGTCAGCACAAACCCTGAAGTAAAGTACAAGACTGGAGGAGTGGAATCTAGCTATCCACGTGTGAGAGGAGAAAACTAATGACTTTATTGCTTAATTGCTGTCATATCATCAGCTGGTGCTTGAGTGGCGGCTCCTGAGCCGGTGAACACATCCTCTCTACAAGCTAGTCATCTACCTCCCTGCCTGTAGCTCCCACTCCTCTCTACTGTTAATTATTCTGTAGCCTTCGACTCGACACAACAGGGATTTCAAGCCATACAGACTCACGTCATAAACAGATCGCCAAATCACGTAGTGTTCGCCAGTCCTCAAGAGAAAGAATCGCCGGAATGATATGATGTGGCGTGGGTTCCCTCCACTGATTCCCTCCACTGATTCCCTCCACAGGTTCCCCCCACTGGTTCCCTCCTCTTCAGCGTCAGGGTCTCCTGGCTCCTGAAGGGACACGTGCTGATGTTTATTTCATTTCACTGAATCATTGATGACAAGTTCGTCGAGTGGGAGCGCTCGATTCTGAGAGGTGCTCTGATGCCTTATCAAACACGACGGTACTAGCCCGCAGCACGACAGCACGACCCTTGAACACGACGGCACTACCCTTGGGTATACTAGCATGGCCTTGCACTTGAACCTTAAGGGTCGGGTTCAGCGCCATCCATTACATATTCAAGGATCACACCGTGTTGCTCAAGTGTCATACCGTCGTCCTCAAGGGGTCGATGCGTCGTGCTCAACAGGTCGTAACGTAACGATACACCCCACTAAGACGCATACCAGCCACAACGTACTTACGGAAGTGTAGGAATCCTGGATGACACTTAGAAATCGCCTTGCAGTCACTGACGGATCTTGGGCCATTTACTTCAGGGTCGTGGATCGAGGCACTTAGTGTAAGCCGAGTCCTCACCACGCGTTTACTAAGCCACCAGGGTCTCTGTTGAGCACCTGATGGATATATAATGGAAAGGAACCTTCGCTCTCTGCTGCATACTCGTGGACTGGACAACTGGCTGTTACATCCGTGACTGGAAACTGCCCAGTTAGATCATACCAGCAACCAGACTGGTGCATAGTGAGGACGAAATCCCTCAGTGAACTGTCACTGAGAAGCCTTGTTGATACCTGGACTTGGCACCCTGAGTCCGTAGGGCCAGGGACCGGCACAAGTGCCTGGGACGAGGGAGGGGGAGAGCCACAGAGGCAAGACCCTCACCCTACAGTCCCTCCCTCCACCACGGTGCCAGAGGTAAGCCAGGCAGGTCCTGCTGTGATAGCTAGGAAAATACGGTTTTGTTACAGTCCCTCCCTCGAGCCCTTCCCCTCCTCTCCCCTCCCTCCTATCGCTCCCCAGCCTAACAAAACGCCAGAAAATCATGGAGTGTTTTGGAGCGTGAGAGAAGCGTCATATGCTGCCCGCCTGAACTGGATTAAGAGAATTGGATCCATGTGAGGCCAGGGTGGGGCCGGACACGCCCGGCGGTACAGCTTGGAGTGAAGCACAATAGCATCATTACTCACCTCCCATACCAGATATAACCCCACCCCCCTACATTGCTACAGTTCCCTGACAGACTTAAACAGTCTTTGACATCATCAGACATTCAACAAGATGTCAAAAGATGATACTAAAGAATAAAAATCTTGCAGTCACCGACCTTTTATAGTTCGTCGTGCGATGATTTATCCAACATAAGCTTTGATGACGACAGAACATCGAAAGGACTGACGCAGGAAGGGCTGGTGATGTGGAAATCAGCTTCTGTGTCAAAACACTGGAAAATATGAAGCTGTTGTTAAATGGTTTTGTGAGTTGTGAGGATTTCGCTGTGACGCTCCCACCTGCCTGACTCTCCTGTTTTCTATTGCCACTCAGGCACCGTCGACAGATCAGTGCCTGCTGGGTCCTGGACGGGGAGCGACGTTAATTTGGAAGAGAGGGCTCTGTGGTGCCAGAACCCCGACCTCTGGGAGGTAGGCAGGTGGTGGTGGTGTGGATAGTGACGAAAATGCGGTGACAAGGTTGGTGTGCTGGAGACTTGCTTACCTCTCTTTGTCAGGAATGTTGGAGGGTAGTGTTGGAGATACGCTGTGTAAGTTGGTTATTTGGAGACTATTATTCCACTGATTGTTGTAGGTAGCTCTGGAAGGTTATGGCGCTGTCCCGGGGTTGTAGCGGGGGCTGTGGGTGTTGTACTTGGGCTGTTGTTTGGGATTAAGTTGTGAGAAAGGTTATGAAAACTCATACTGTAGGGACGAGTCATCACAGAGGGCTGTGATGGAGTTATAGACTGAGTCGTAAAGGTTATGACGAGGTTGTAGTGACGCACTTGATATGATCTGGCAATCTTCCTGAGGTAGACTCACTACATGCATGTTGGTTATGAATTTTCCCTTTCTGAATAAATCACTTGACTCCTAAAATTATTCATATCACATTTCATGCTAAGAAAAACTTTTACATATATTTTTGTCATCTTTAATTTCTGTCATTCTTGTCTTCATCAATAAGGGTTAATTTCCACCTTCACCTTGTCATTAGCTCTCACCCCTTTTCAAGCAAGTTCCTTTATTTCTTGACTCCCTTCAAGCAGCTGCAGTATCTCCACCCTTTGCTATAAGCTTCTGCAATATCTCCCAAGCCTTTGCTACAAGCCGCTGTGTCTTGCTTTCTCTGTGGGAACTGTCTTCCTGCCCTCAGAGTTCCTGTCGGCTCTGTGAGCAATTATCTCCCTTTCTTCCAATCTGTGGAACTTTACCTTGCAACAAGAGACCTGCCACCTTCCCACAATGCCATCCCCTGTGGACCTTCCCCCCTCTCTCTATCTCTACCTTCCCCTGTGGGAACTTCCTCCCTACCCCCACCTTCTCTCGCTTCCTCTCCCAGCGCGGGAGAAATCGTCTCCCCAGTCTGCCATCATTATTATCACCACCAAAATGACCTTCACCACCACCACCACCACAGCCACCACCATCACCACCACCACCACCACCACCACCTTAACCTCACCTGCCCATCCCCGCCAGAATACAGTCACACAGTTCTTGCCTCAAAGGAAACATTTGAATGGTAATCCATTACAGAGAGACAGACGTGATGCCCCAGAGAGGCACCAGAAATTACACCATTGGGACACGACGAAATTAATGGCATTGTCAGATGCCTGGTATAGTCTGTGTTATCACTCACAGAGAGCCGCAGAAGGCTGCACAGGCTACAGAGTGCCACAGGGTGTTATAGAGTTCAACGGGATAACATATAGTGCCACAGATTCTTCTGTTAAAATGTTTGTAGTTTTAAGAATATAGAAAAGCAAAGATTTTCACAGAAAAAGAGAGAAAATCCAAACACTGCCTTCCATGTTTTGGTCTACTAAACTTTAGGATGAAGGGCTACATTTGGTTATGCTGTATACAGTACTGTAATGATGCCTCAAGCAATCTGTTTCGTGATAGTGTATCTTGGAAGATTTCACTATAATTTCCTCACGGCTTTAATGACTCTGGGTAATGACTAAGGTTAAAAAGATGTCTACAGCTTCTAACATTAATTGGTAGGTTTATTTATCGCTGGGAAATTACTTCTGCATGTTTGAGGGACCAATCCACCGATAGGAATTATTTCTGATAGCTTATGTATATAAAGTGTCTACATATCAGTTAGTTATAAAATTTCTCTAAGAATTCTGAAAATTCAAAATTTCTTTTTGATAACAAGCAAAATATTTTCTTTTTCATACGAGTAACGATGAAAGCAAATAACTATAGACAGACGACATTTTCTTCACATTCTTCCATACAACTCCGGAACACATGCAAATTAAGCATCAATAACTTCAAATCGAATACTCACTTGCGTTTTCCTCTATTCCCATTTCCACCATAAAACTTATAATGTATTTCGGAACAATAAAACTTTGCCCTCACTGATGGTATTCTCGCATGTTTCCAGTTCATATGTTGGCCTGTGAAATGATTTCCAGTTTCCAGAGGGTTCCAGAAACGGTAGTTTCCATAATACTCACGTATTCTTTTGACTCAAGAGGATTTTCAGTTCCAGAAACAGGTATTGTTTAATGGGTATTATTTCTTACGTATGGATAATGGAAAGTGAGGTCTGGAAGGCCTGGAATAGGTCGGGTTCCTGGCATTAGTTATCCATTACATTTGAACGAATTCCTGGAATAATGAAAGAATACGCATATGTTGTTTTTGGAGACGTAAGTCTGGAACCAATGGGACCACTAGTGTAGGGACCAGTGGAAGCGTCACCACAATGTTGCCTGCTTTCTCTCTCTCTCTCTCTCTCTCTCTCTCTCTCTTCACTACTGTCACCAACCCTATCTACTCTATCACCACCATTATCACCATTCAAATCACCATCACTAACATTACTTCCGTCCCATTCTCGCCGTCTCCCGCAACCTCGCCAGATGTGGGAGACAGCAGGATCTGGAGAGAGAGAGAGGGAGAGAGGAGAGAGAGAGAGAGAGAGAAATTCCTGTAGCTTTGGATGCTTCAGTAATTACCCCAGGTGGTAAATTACCACTTAACTTGTGTGGTAATTAGGGCCATTAGTAGATGAGACCCCACTCGGTGGAACCTCTACCCTTGCCTGGAGTTCCTGCCTCTCCATAAGGACTGACACGTGGCCAGAGATAGGGTGACGGGTGAAGTGCTAGGGTGACAGGAGCTGTGCAAGGATGACGGGCAGCAAAGATAGAGTGTTAGCACTGACTGACCTAGGGTGATGGAAGGGAACGCTGGGGTGTTGGGGCAGAGCTAAAGAGATGGAAGTGAAATTCAGGGCAATTTTAGGATCATGCGGTGTAAAGGTAGGGTGTTGGGCAGAACTAGGGTGATGGAGGGTGAAGCTAGGGTTATGGGGCAGAGCTAGGGTGACTGAAGACAGAGCGAAGGTGGTGGGGACTCGTTACAAATGTCACTGCCAGCGAATGGTAGAAGATAAGCATCCGGTTCACCACTACCATCTCCACCACCACCACCACCGCCGCCATCATCATCACCACCATCTCCACCACCAGTAACGTCCCCACCATCATGGTTGGACGGGCCCAGCTGCTAGACGTGATGGTCAGTCCCCATCCCAGCTGGGGAATCGATGCAGAGCCCTTGCCTTGCCTCGCGTCCAGACCTCCAACCCAACAGTTTGGAAAGTTGAAGGCTTTTAGTATTTTCAAAGTTTTCTTTCGGCGTCTCAACCACCACAAGAAAAGAAAGAATAATCTGGATACAACATATCCAAAAATCTGCCCATGTTGGTTGTTGTGTTGTATGTTGACTTTAAAGGAGCTCTGGTATCTACTGCCCCTCTGTCATAATTCTGCTGGTATCCAGCAGGAGGGTGCGGGAGCCCAAGGGCGCGGTGTGCCGGTGGAAGGCTGCGACGAACACCTTCACCATCGCTGTATATTTCAGGGCGTCCACTGTCCCCAGACCCGACACCAACACTCCAAACATTTGGCCAGATATTCCTGCTGTTGGTGTCCGTCCCTCTACCGCAAGGGCAAGTTAATGCTCTCTCTCTCTCTCTCGAAGGCGACGAAGAGTAGTGGGAGCGGGGAAGAAGGGGGGTTGTGGGGTCTGGAAATCTTCTCCAATTGTATCAGTTTCCAAAAGAAGGAACAGGAAGGCACCAAATAAGGAATTTATCCCTCTAAAGCTCAGTCATCAGCTGTGGACGCAACCTCACTCACTCGGGAATTAGTAAGCATACACACACACACACACACACGCATATATATATATATATATATATATATATATATATATATATTTA
>JAYMFT010210663.1:0-11515 GCA_038088735.1 Panulirus argus
TATATATATATATATATAGAGAGAGAGAGAGAGAGAGAGAGAGAGAGAGAGAGAGAGAGAGAGAGAGAGAGAGATGAACTAATGTCCAGGTCTTAAGTGAAGTATAAAAAGGGTTAAAAGACTGGGGAAAATGAAAAAAAAAAATATTTTCGGGGTCCCTCCCACTGTTATGTTCCTCGTATGGGGAATAGTTCTCACTTTCATCTCAATTCCCAGCGAATGCGCGATTCTACTATCTGTCCATAGATGACACTTGTAACTTGCCGTCACAGCAGAAAACAATCATCATGCAACTCAGTCACCCACAGATCGTCGAAGGGAGTATTTACACGTCATATTGGCCCTTTATTTGTAGTTATTTTTACAGAAAAACGCACAATTTTTCTTGTGTTAGCATTATTCATAATGCTGAAAATGGGATTTCTTCTTATCTGTTTGTGTGAATAAAGCTCTCTTTGCATAAACGTTATATAGAGACGCAAATGATGAGATACGTGTATCTAAAAATATATGTACATGACAAGTATGGCATATGTGAGATCATGCCTGGAAAAAGCCATAAAATGTATTATGTGCTCGGGTGTATCTAGAACGAAGTTCCACCTGGAAAAAGAAAAACAGGATTATGTTCATTACATAAATAAAGAACAACTATGATGCCAGCTATAGCCAGCTCCCATCCACTCATCACCCTACCACACAAATATGAAGGATACTACATTTAGAGTATCTCTTTCAACACCTGACATGCGCATATTTTTCAAGGCTCAAACTATCAGGGTTCTTCATAAAATAGGCTTAAACTATCAGGATTCTTGAGGAAATAGGCTTAAACTATCAGGGTTCTCCAGGAAACAGGCTTAGACTATCAGGGTTCTTCAGGAAATAGGCTTAAACTATCAGGGTTCTTCAAAAATAGGCTTAAACTAACAGGGCTCTTGAGGAAATAGGCTTAAACTATTAGGGTTCTTAAGGAAATAGGCTTAAACTATCAAAGTTCTTGAAGAAATATGCTTAAACTATCAGGGTTCTTCAGAAAATAGGCTTAAACTATTAGGGTTCTTGAGGAAATAGGCTTAAACTATCAGGGTTCTTCAGGAAATAGGCTTAAACTATCAGGGTTCTTCAGGAAATAGGCTTAAACTATCAGGGTTCTTCAGGATATAGGCTTAAACTATCAGGGTTCTTCAGTAATAGGCTTAAACTATCAGGGTTCTTCAGGAAATAGGCTTAAACTATCAGGGTTCTTGAGGAAATAAAAAATATTGCTTTTAAAAACGGAAATGTTGTTGTAGCTGATGGCAAAAAAAAAAATAAGAGAGGATAAGATTTCCAAAGCTCGCGGTGTAGAGAATGAAACAGATATCACAACGGCCCACCCCACAGTTACCAACGGCTGCACAGTAACTATGTAATGCAGAAGCGAGGCACAAAAGAAGCAAGGTCTCAGGAGCAGAAACTGAAGTAATATCTCTAGAGGAGGTCATAGAACAAGTGGTCAGACTGGGAAAATTGATGAGTTGGAATGCTTCAGATTCGACTTTGTCTAGTAGGTATGTGGAGACGGAACCTCCACAGATTCACGTGAGAGTAGTACTCCATACAAGGTCAGATCCATCCTTTGTATAATCGGAGCTAGTGTACGGAGAAAAAAGAAATACGGCATTTGAACATGACCCGGTTTCACAGGAGACTTAGCTATTTGTGCAATATGCAGTTTCTAAGATAGGTCCAGTATGTTTACGTGTCAAGTTGTGGAATTACAGATCCATCAAAAGAGATGGAAA
Source organism: Panulirus argus (assembly GCA_038088735.1). Taxonomy (NCBI): domain Eukaryota; kingdom Metazoa; phylum Arthropoda; class Malacostraca; order Decapoda; family Palinuridae; genus Panulirus; species Panulirus argus. The sequence continues at coordinate 1,788 of JAYMFT010210663.1, forward strand.
AAGTGATGAAGTGTTTTTGAGAGGTGTGCAGAAACTGGGCTCGGTACGCGTAAGACCTAATCTGGTTGCGTCCGCTCCATTGGGAAATCCTGTCTAAGTCTGAGTTTAAAGAGGAAATTATGACAAGCCGAGACGCTGATCGACCAAGAGAAGATAGAGAAGATTTGAGGGAAGTCGAGGACTGCAGTGTTGAGTCGTCAGCGTACAGCGGCATTTGATTTTATGTTAAATTAAACCGTCGCAGAACAACAACAACAACAAAAAAGGTAGAGGACAGGACAGAGTACATAGGAACACGGCTGTTAACCTGAAAGGGAAGAGCTCCGGAGAGGCTGATCCATCGCCAATTACTAAGGCATATCGGCTAGAGAGGAAGCTATTTATGAGGGAACAAAGTGATGGAGGAAAAGTTTCGATATATGTCAAGAGCAAAAATCTCCCGTCTCTAATATGAAGACCAGACATTAGAAAGATGGGGAATAATATCACCGGTGGATCTTGTTTTTACTAAAGTCTTTTGATGATCTAAGAGAAGGCTGCGGCATTCGAGATTTTTAAGGAAATAAGAGTTGAAGATAGCATCAAAGAATTAGGTTACAGTAAGAGTCAAAGTTAAAACAGTCACCCTTCTTTAGGATAAGCTGTACCAATGGACGTTTCCAAAATACACTAAAAGTTTTGGTTTCTTAGATACAAGCGGAACAGACGAGAAAGCACTGGCGCAAGCCCGCGAGCACACTTTTTTGAAACACGGAGGTGAATACCATCTGGTCCATACAGCTTGTTAATGTACAGAGAGAAGAATCTTAATGGACTGTACGAAAGAAATTTACATAGATGGGAAGTTAGAATGATTAAGAGAAGCATCGATGGTGAAGTCATTGGAGAAAAGAGAACCAAAAAGACATGATTTGTTAATGAGAAACACAGTTATAGTGTAGCCAGAAAGAACTGTTAATGGATTACGAGAAACTGTCGAACATCTTTGAATGAAGGGACGCTTTGCCTCACAGATAACATATATTAAATGATTTCGAACGGAGATGAAAACCGTGCGTAACTCGGAGGGAGGAGAGTTTTGTCATGTCCTTCGCCCGAATTTTGACCTCTGCCTCATGCTCAGGAGAGACAGAATCGTCACAAAAGGAGAATAGCGATCAATCAAAAAAAAAAAAGAAATAAAAATTCAGTCCAATCACTGTCATTAATTGCTAATATCTACGTTTAGAAGCGGAAACAAAAAGAGGAGGAGGTAAGGTTAACATACATTTACAAGATGTGGCCCGAAGAACCAATCTGGGGCTAGATTGTAAAGGATTAAAGGTTTAGAAAAAAAAGAATGATTCATTGGTAAGAAAATGGCCGTGAAAGTCTGGAATACAGACAAAATGGGCAATTTGCTCCTTATCACTATGAATGGACAACCTAGGTGCTCAGTCCCATCTCCATTTATTTCGAAGATGTTGACGTCCTCCACATGTTGAGGATGAGAAAGGGTTACGGCCTCATGGCAGGAATTTAAACAGCTATGTCGAGTTAGAAGGACAATAGGCGTAACAAAAGAAAATTGTGGTAGTTTGGAGATAAATCTTGACATTTAAATGTGGAGATTCAATGTCCTTGCAATACGTGTGTTGGTACTGGAATACGTACAGATCCCTCCTTTCAAAGGGCATTTTCAGTGTAATTATAGACTGCAAATAGGAAAAGAGATTAATGAGAACAACACTGGGCAGTTAGGTCTAAGAAAGCAACCCGTGATATAAGATAAGGTACTAGTCATTGGGTGCTCGACAGAAGATAAAAAGACCACAAATGTCGGCGAAAAATGAAAAACGTGTTATGTGTTGTCAAGGATCAAATGTACTAGTACTGCTACTGCCTAAGCCCTCCATTTCATTTAGCTGGCACCAGAGACTATTATGCTGAGGTCATACGTTTGCTGTACTCTACCACACCTTTTGTAAAGGTCCGTCGGTAGAAAAGAGAAAGGGAACCAATGTGAAAAAAGAAGTGAAAACATAGGAAGATAACTTCATGGTGCATCCAGGAAGAAATAGTTAGACTAGCCAGTGGCTTAGTTTTATTCAGAGTACCCAAAGACCAAAGTCCTAGCATGGAGGGTGTAAGAGACGGCACAACACAGGTGTAAAACTCATTCCCCTTTTTACACAAACACTAATCACATTGGTGGTATATCTGCATTTCTTCCCCTTAAAAATAAAAATCATGAGCTAAGGTTAGGCTTTCCAGCATCTTTGAACATAGTCTACTTTCTGTGCGATTATCGCAGATCAAGATATTTCACCTATAATAATAGCTCTAATTGGATGAGGCCTAGATTACCTTTACAGAATTACGGTGATCCACGGATTAACCGACTTTCGTTGAAAACATATTAAGTATATCAAAACTGATATAATGCACACACAAATGGACATCGGACACCTTCACTATGGTCCTCAAAAAACAGCAGAGCTGAAAAAAAAGAAATACATTTTCTGAGTGTTTAATACCTTTCTGGTATATAACGTATGGTATGCATATAATGCATAGAAGTCCAAGGGAGTTTATATGATACAGTGAATTCCGTCGTTAATGCAGAAAGACATGAGACATTTCAATTATGGTCCTTAAAAAAAGCGAGTGAAATAATAGCACAGATGAATTCAGTAAAAATTCTTACTGTTTATTACCTTTGTGGTATACTGGCACCACGAAATAAAATAAGAGAGGATTAAAAAAGTCTGATTTGAATAATAAACAATTTGAAAGACTGCATATAAACACTGAAGCTAGAAATATGGAGTAACTTACCTCAACCCACTGTTGGTTTGTTGACGTGTGAACTTGTCTTCGAAACGCATGAACAATAACACTGAGTATATGAGATATAAAATTTGTACAGATTTAATAATTTGGGTTGAAATGAAATTATTTGAAGTATTCAATAGATCCAAAAATATAAAAACTCTTAAGTGAACCTTTTCATTTCCAAATAAGTGTCTCTGTGAAGTTAAAGTCAATGTTAAGTCCTTGGGACAAACAGTCTACGTTGCGTATGTGTTTCCTTGTAGTATTACCAGTTCCATACGGGGATAGATAATTAAAAAAACGCTTGCCTTTTTGAGTAAATAAAAGATTCAAATTAAATTGAATGCCAGTTTTATGATACATTTAAGATTTTATCGTTCACATCTGTTAACTATATACACAAAATGGAATATGAAAATGATAAAGTAGATTATGATGTCTGTTTTCCGTTTCCATATTCTGGCAACAATGTTAACATGGACCTACCCATCATGCCTCAGTATACGTGTCAGCGATAAGAGGGACAAACCTTAAGTTGCACGTCTCCGCTGTCCGGGGAAATAACTTTCCCCAGTCTATCGCCTAGTCTTAATGTCATTTTAATGTAAAGTAACAGCTTCCACACTAGAAACATGTCGGCAAAGTCGAGGATTGTGTTATTGTTTGTGCAACTGATGGTGGTGAGCCAAGCCTTTTACCTACCCGGCCTGGCCCCAGTCAATTACTGCAAAAAAGAAAACGATGAAGAAGCCAAGTGTCAGGTAATTAATACATTCGATGAACCAGTGTACCACCAAAATCTTTCATTGATAAATATGCCAGAAAACATGGTTACAGAAGTTGGATGTGTTTCCCTCCCTCTCCATGTTAGGAGTTTAAGAAACGTTTAATCACTTTTAATAAAGCCTGCAGTGGCTTACGATATTGAATGACCAATTGAGATTGGGGACATACATTTACGTGTCTAAGGAAAGGTTCATAAGGTGGCAGAGAGATGAAATCGGTGTGAAGTGAATAAGAATTTCGGTGTATTTCAAATCTCTCATCTGTATATTACTCCATCGTATTGCTGATTTTGGTGTATTATCATCTGAGCTATACATCAGAATTAGGCCTGGATGTTGTATGATTTTGTTCAGCAGTTGTTGTAGTCTTGTTTGAAATAATACAGTCAGTCATTGAGTATGGTGTGGATCATTGTACATTATTTTGATTTACAGTGACTGGCAAATCATATGAATATTAGGGAAACTGTAGGATTAGTTGATGTAAAAAGAATTGATAGGTTAAAAAGTTAAAAGCGTAAAAAATCAACTGAGCCTATGAAAACTTAATGTAGCCTCCCTGATTAATTGAGATTTACAGTAGAAAGTACCAACTAATGTGTCCTACTACTGGGTGCCACATGAAATGGCTGCTTGTAGAAAAATTGAACGTGGTGTGAATGGCTATTCAGTCATTCTGTTTGTTGACTTTTGTTGTCTGATGATGTGATGCTTAGTCTTGGGTATGTCTTGTTTATTTCAAGAAGAATATTGATGGCTAGATAAATCTTACCTGCTTTATAGGTTTGGAAAGGTTTTTATAAGTTTAGTTTATTTGATGTGTCTCTCCTACTTATACATTAATGAACCAAACACATTTGCTACTGTTGATAACCCTCACCACTCTTGGTGTAAATGATACTGCAAAATGAACTACAGTGCTCCATATCATGCTCTGCAGTTTTTTTATTCTCTAACCACTACACTGGTATTGCAAAAAGTCACTCAGTACTGTATCCAAAGCTACTTTCAATGCATAGTTAAACTTTGGAAATCCAGTTTTGCTCCAGATCGCTATTAGCAGTGATATTGAGTGATTTATTTGCAGTGACAGAGTAATATTTAGAGAACAGAATTAGAGTGGCAGTGTGTGATTTGGATTAGGTTCGGTAATTTACCAATTTAACACCATTGAAACTAGCTTTGAATATTACGTAATTTTATCTGGCAATGATAGTGTAACAGAGAATAGAATTAAAGTAATGGAGCAAAATTCGGAGGTTTGTGTGATTATAGGTTGTAGATAAAGGTGATAGTAGTGAGGATTATGAATGGCAGGGAAAATATAGTTTTGACTAACATAATTACATATAGGTGAAACACATACAGTAAACCAGTGAACTGGGGTGAAGACCATACTGACCTCCCTAAATTTGGAAAGTTATATGTAATTTTAATGGTTATAATCATTGTTATTGAAGTGGTATGAATGGTTTGGGAATGCCTGAGAGGTAAAGTTGATGGTTAGTATGATTACTATTTGTGATTACTGTTTATGTTATGAGGAGAGGGGAGAGTTTTACAATTGTGTTGCCACATCTCTTAACCTTGTGCATATGTATCATAATTTTGCTCCTAGTTATGTTTGTAAACACACACAAGCTTCAACTACCTATGAGTATGTTGAAAACAAATGAGTGGGTGACACACCTGATGATGTATGAGCAATGAGTGTTTGCTGAGTATTCCCCCTGAAAGAAAAAAAAATTGTTAATTGAATGACTACAAAGCTCTTTAAACATGTGACAGAAGACTTGCAGCAGCTAGTGAAAAAAAGTGAAAACGTTCTATAGTAGAATGGCAAAGACAGTTGCTGGTTAAAGTATAGAATATAGATGCCACTTTTATAGGTTTGATATAATTTTTTTCCTCTGGAATCGTTGTTGCTGTTAGGAATTATGTAAGATTCTGGGATTTTTGCTTCACTTACCTTTTAAAGTATCTTGACAATAATTCATGAATGGTATGGCCATGAGGGATAGGGAAACTATGGGGTTAAATGATATGATTATTCTATAATATTGTAAACTGTGATTAGGCATTCGTACAAAAAACTGCAGTAATCCACTTACCCTTGCCATTCTCTTTTGTTTTGTTGGCATTTTAAGGAGAGATTTCAGATTTCTAAAGAGATTTAACAAACTGACCCTATGTGGGAGAGATCTCATAAGCATTGAGCCCTAAGTTCATGTAGTCACCTGAACTCACCCATTATATTTGCAGTGCTTGATTTAAGTCAGAGTCAAATGTAGTAAGGCATGACAGCATTCACTTGAATACACAAATTATTGAAAAAGGTTAATTAGCCAGTAGTCATGCAAAGTTGGAAACATTACATCTCATCCATTAAGAGAAGTTAAGCAGCATTGGGCCTGGGAAGTACTTGGACGTGTGACCACTTGGCATTTATATCCAACAGACTGGGCCCAACTGAGGCTGGTGGTGGTGGTCGGGGGAATGAAGACCCTTGAAGACTTCACCTGGTATTAACCAGGCATTTCTGCACTCTTCAATTTTTTTTTTTTTTTATGACCGCTTCATTTACTTTGTATATTGATATATTAACCTGATAAAGCTCTGTAGAATCTGCACAAGTGATAGGTTAACGTCTTTGGTAAGCCTTCCGCAGGTTGGTCTCTTTTTTGATGTCTTTGTGCATAGTGCAAAGACATTAGAAAATGATATTGGGATGCCAAAGGCATCCCTCCTCTTCATTTATTACTTGCAAGATTTCATCAAAAGTTTTATGAATGCAATACTTAAACTGTTAAATGTTGATTTTGGGTGATTTTACCCCATAATGTCCCTATCCTTCAATTCCCTACCCACTTTATGAAAACTTGAAATTGGAGTAACACGTGCAGAACCTAGAATCCCATGCACTTGTTGTATCTACACATTGTAACAGTGCATTCCTGAAAATTATGTAGATTTCAGTCATGTAGAAAGGTGGCATCTGTAAACTAGAAAATTACCTAATCCCTTAACCACTGCCCTTAAGTAATAATAAGTTTAAATTCCAGGAGATTTTTCGTATTAACAATCCATCGAAACCTATGTTTTAATGGGGATTATGTCCGTGACTAAGAATTTGCTTCTTATGGAACCTCAAGTGAAAACTTGATGTACATTACTGGTACTCTCTTGTCTTTTGTTTCTTTCTTTCAATTGAATGCATTGCGATATAGATAGTCTTGCCATGGGATACGAGTCCAGATTCTTATTCACTTCAATGCAGTAACTAATCGTGCATAGTAGCCTTTCCTGCCATAATCCGTACCATAAAACCGATTTACGTGTAAAGATTTTGCTGGTGCAATGTCCACTATTTATAAGCTCATTTCCTTTTGCTACAGTTGCTTTTGTCTGCTGCTTAAGTTTTCATTTACACTTTCGCATCATTTTATTAAATGGTTGTACTGATAATTTCCTTTTACGACTGATGAAACAAAAAAGTATTAGATAATTATATACTATTGAAATAGGCACAAAACGTGTATGTGAAAACATGAGTGGGGATATTTGCCCCAGGTCTGATAATCAGCCAAAGTGAATATCCAGAGGGACTTATTTGTAAATTGAGTTAAGATTCATAAAGAACAGGCTCATTCAGGCTGAGTAACTTTGAGAACAATCATCAATCATTATTTATGCGAGTTTGAATTAGAATTAGCTTATACCCTTTTCTATAATGAAAGATTTTTTAGAAGTTGTCAATTTTTGCCAAATAAATTGTGACCCCTTGAAATTTTACCTTCATAAACTAAATTAAAATCTTTAATATGTTTGTATAGCCCCAAAAATGAAGTTTGGTTACACAGCCAAGAAGGAGTTGCTGTGTAACTTTCCACAATCAGAATTTATGAATAATGATTCTGAAGTCATAAATAGACTTACATGGATATCATTACAGGGAAAGTTGCCATGGACATTTGCTCATCAGCACTAGATATACAATATTTAAAATTCATTTAGCACTCTATGTTTTAAAGAAAATATTCAAAACATGGCCACCTAACAACATTAGTGGTATTAATTTTGATATCTTCTCATCTTTCTTTTTCAGTCAAATGTGCCCCTCTTCGTGAATCGGCTGAATTCAGAGGAGTCAGTTATCCCTTATGAGTATGAACAGTAAGTAAACATGGTATGACTTGCTACAGTTGAGTTTTAAGTAGTATTTCAAAACCTATGAAAAATGTAATTATTTTTATAGTTTAGTATACTGTAAAAGAGAACTTTGAAGTCTTGTTGTATATCTGTCATCTACTTTAAAAAAGATAGTGTTTGGTGATTTGTTTATTTGTCTTGTGCTTTGACTATATATGATTGGTTGATATTTTATGAGATGAGAGTACTGGCAGAGTAAGACATTTTGTGTGAGTAGGAAGGAGGGTAAATGTTTTCAGGTGAAAGTGGGTCTATATCAAAGGTGTTTGATGTCACTATGATTGATCTGTTCTTGGATGGGTTGGTGAGAGAGAAAAATACAAAGGTGTTGAAAAGCTAAGTGGGGTGAGAGGGAGCTTGAGGGGTGAGTCAGATGCTGTTCTTAGGTGACATGACTTTAGTGGCAGCCCTGTGTGAGAAACTGCACAAGTTAGTTTTTGAGCTTAAGAGAGTGTGTGAAAGAAGGAACTAGACAGTTAATGTACATAAAAGTAAGGCAGTGAGATGTAACAAGGGGGAAAGACAGGTGAGTTTGAGTGTGAGTCTGAATGGGGAAAACTTGGAGGAAGTGGATTTCTCTGGGTATCTAGGAATGTCATGTCAGCAGATGGAACAGTGGGAATTGAAGTAAACCATAGGTTAGATTAAAGGTGCACTCAGTAGTCTGCAGAAAGAAAGCTCTCTGAGGGCAAAGGTGGGTATGTTTAATGGTACAGTAGTTCTGACAATGCTGTATGGGTGCAAATCTTTGGCCATAATTACAAAAGAACTTAAAAAAGTGGCTATGGAGGAAATTAGATGCCTGAGGACAGTATGTCATGTGAGGAGGGTTGATAGTGAAAGGGAAGATAGTGTAAAAGAGTGGTGTGGTAGGAAATTGACTACAATTTAGAGAGCTGAACTGGGTATTCTTCAGTGGTTTGGGCATCTGGAGGGGATAAGCAAAATGAAACTTATTGTGAGACTATGCATTTCAGAAGTGGAGGAAGCAAGGGGAAGATGGAAAATAAGGAGATGGAAGAATGTAGTGAAAAAAGGCTCTGAGTTATTGGGGTTTGAACATGTAGGACTTTGAGAGACATGCATAGCATAGAGGAGACTGGAGCAGTATGATATATGTGCTGTCAGTGGGCTGAGCCATTGCATGTGACGATATCTAAGGAAACCATGGCATAGTGTGTGGGGCTTTGCTATGGACAAGGGTAGAGAGTGAATGTGAGTGAATGAGGCAGTTATTCATCTCCTGGCATAGCTTCTTTAACACAAGAAATGGCAAGCACAAATAGAAAACTTTATTAACTACACCTTACTACAAATTTACATCTTGACTATGAGAATGATGATTTAGTTTCCTGGACCATTTACTGTTGATGAAATCTGAATTCCTTTTAACTTTTCATATATTTCTTTACCTATTTACTTTTTGTATAAATAAATCTCTCAAGAAATGCTTTCTGATCATACTTGATGGAAGGGTCATAAGATATATGTTCTTTTAGATCTTTTATATTTCACTTTTCAGACAGTATTATATTTGTTTTTCATGAGTATTTTGAGTGATACATAAATGTTTCCCTTTGAACAGCTTTGACTTTTGCAAAGTGGAAGGTGCTACTGAAACCGTTGTTGAGAACTTGGGTCAGGTGGTGTTTGGTGAGCGTATTCAGCCCTCTCCTTACAAGGTGAGTGGTAGTTAAACCTATTAGCAGTTATTGTTATTATTTGGCATACATTTTATGGGAAGATGATGTATTGTTATAAAAGTCAAGTGGGTGTAAAAAGATATGAACAATATAATGATCATCAAATGGCATTACAGTGGAAGTTTTTGCTTCTAGATGGATTTATTCTTCATTTACCTCTGCATGTTTCACATACATTCATACAAAATATTGCTTTATATATATATATATATATATA
>JAYMFT010210674.1:0-11515 GCA_038088735.1 Panulirus argus
AAAATAAAAAAAAAAAAAAAAAAAAAAAAAAAATATATATATATATATATATATATATATATATATATATATATATAGGCTCGTCTTACGTGCAGTTCTACATCACCAGTGAGGTATAACTGGGTGGTGTAACATTATGTAAACCGTGCCGTTGGTGTGGCGAGTGACCGAGGGGTTGATGTAGTGTGCGGGGCCACTGCCCCCTGCTGGCTAAACTCCCTCTCACCATCCTTACCACTAATTCTCCCAAAACGCCATAATCTCCGGCTGACGTTATGATAAATATCTATTCTTTGAAGCCACAATGAAGGCACTAATTCAGCTGTCGCTCAACTACGGACTTCCGACCACGACTTGCACGTCTGAAATATTTAACTACGCTGCCGCCTTTAGAGAAGGTGAAGCACATTGTTGTACTCTAGTACGTGAAGGGGAAATAAAGCTCTTTAAAACAAGGCCCAGCAGTGCAATGCGGAGAATCCTGGCCAATACGGACGTTACAAAATATACATGGAGGCAACAGTACACAAAAAGATGAATTACGGCAGAATAAGCTATAAACCTTAAAAATCTGATCAAATGTGTTCACACTGCCCCGCACACACTGCTGGCTGGTACGAACAACAACAGGGAACCAGCTCACGTGATGATCAATCGACATGCTGCGTACAGGGATGGGGGCACTCATCTGCCAAGAGCCACAGCGTTAATGGACCAATTCCTCTGATATTCCGTCATGATGCTGGACAAGGATGATAGAATGAGGACAAACAGGGAGAATGACACACCCACACACAAATACCATACCAACCTGACAAGCTGTAGTCTGGCCCTGTGCTGAGCAGGGCCTCTGGGCGTCCGGGAACCGACTGGCTTCCTTAACCCCTTGACGAACCGTGCGACTTAAGCTTTGATATGATGGCGCAACCCCTGACACGAACCTTCGGGTTCAACATGAAGGTCACGCCATCATAATGAAGCCGGTCGTAACTTCGAGCTCGAGGGTTTCAGAATGATACAGGGTTACACAAAGCAGGCCGGATGTGATGTTGTCTGCCTCGTACACTCTCGCTCGGGTCCACCTCCGTTCAAACACAAATTTGCAATTCTAATCTTAAAATGTAGACCTGCACGAAGTGCAAATTCATTTTAAGAATTTATGTAACTAGGAAATTTCTTTCGTCAATATTTCTTCTTTTGTCATTAAGGCACTTGGCCAAACGACCAACTGCTATAAACACACACACACACACACACACACACACACACACACACACACACACATACACCACCCTCCGCCCTCCCCACTGTCGTTGGTCAGATGACCAGATGACTTAAGTTTTTCTCGAGTCAAAAATACGAAAGTTGCCAAACAATTTTACAAGTTTCAGTGGCAATGATGTGTGTTGCCACCAGTTTATTCTGATTCATTTTTATATGAACATAAGAATGCAGCTATCTGAAGAAGGCAGCTCTTGTATATACCCATCCATTATTAGTCATGTGTCTATCTAAACTGTATTTGAAACATTACACCAAGTCAGCCTCTATGATCACCACTTGGAAACTTTTTCCAATTGTCTGCTTGTATGCTTCCATTTTCCATACCAGTGTTTACCGGCCTCTTTAGTGAATCTAAATTCCTCTTATCTGAATCTTCCAATCTTTGACTCATTCCTTGGTCTACTGTGCTGGTAGTGAACGATGCTTGTGGGATAATGTGGGTGCTGTAGTCGGCACCACGAACACCAAGTGCAGTACAGACATTCTTGACCCAAGTATGGCGAGGTTCAACATTTGTGTAACTTCCAGCAACGAAGAGTTTGATGCCACAATACCCCAGGTTTACAAAGTATTCTATACTCTGAAAACGTTCTAATTGCACATTCGTTCCACAGTTATTTATAGAATGGGACTGAAGACACAGCCACACTGACAACATTTTCTTATCAAAGAGAAAGTTTACGAACAGATCAAGAGAACCAAGTTTGGTGCAGCAGGAGACACCAGAGCCAAGCAGGCCCCCAGTGGTAAGCCACGCTGGCTCCAGGATTTATAATGAGTTCATCACAACACCCGGTGCCTCAATGCCTATCCACCGTGCAGCACTGTAATCTCCCCGGCAAGATAAGGTGGGTTTCGCTCTCCAGTGTGGTGTTCGGAGCTGAGAAGAAAGATGATCCATCTGCACCGCTTGTGCAGAGCTCCCCCGCCCCTCGCTCCCTCCTCCTCCGGAAATACCGCACTCCTCCACGGGCACAACCTCACCCAGGCGACACTACAGCCTGTCCTCAAACGCGTGCGCAAAGATGGGGGTCCTCGTGTTTCTTCATCTTTTCTGCCGATGGACCTGATGGATGTATGCAAGTGCTCTATGTGCGGACGGCGATGACAACAGCTCTCCCGACAAGAGAGCCTCTTCCATAAAACCCTTGATAGCCTCCAGAAGTGGACCAAAGCAAAAAAAGTCACTGTCCACCCCCCCCAAAAAAAAAAAAAAATATGCCACCCCTTCTGTCTCGTTAGGCCCCAGCCTCCCCCAGGTTGTTCACTCCACCACGCTTCTCGTTGTAAACCTGGACGATACACTAAACGCGGAGGAATACTTCGGTACAGTTGAGATCCTTCAGCCTTAGTCTGTATACATCCTTTATGGGCTTTAGACACTTGCACCTGAACTCACAAACATCTACACAACTACGATTCTTCCTATCCACGCCTAAGCCTCCTCCGCCCTGGTCTTCCTCCCTATCCACCACAGAGCACAAACTACCTGGCTCACTCCAACCATCACCTGGCCCGCACCCGACTGTTCGAGAAGCTAAAGAACTATATCTACCACTGTCACCTCAAACGACCTGAGACACCTCGACCCCACGTTGCAGTTCGCCACCCTAACCGCTGTACTTCACTCAATATTATCATTATCATTACTATCATTATTAGGATTATTACTGTCATCATAGTTACTGTATTATAATGATCATCTTTTATAACTATTATCTTTATAATAATAATAATAATAATAATAATAATAATAATAACAAAATTAATTAATAATAATAATACATCTAACACCACGGGCAAAAACTCATTCAGTCGACGCTCCTGTCTGCTTCTAAATACCCGTCACACCACCACGGATACCACGTCAACCAGGTGACACTTCAACCCGTCCTCAGGCAATTACAAATAAGATCAAGACACACTGTAAGCGTTAACTTTTGCCTTGTAAAATAAAGAACATAATCGAGTCTGTCAGGGAGTTGTGTCAGAATACCAAAAAGAAAATTTACGCAAGCAATCTAGCCTACAAACGACATACTCTCAGAGCCATTTCCTGCTCCTCGCAAGATAGTTACACACACCACTGCAGTGTACATAATGCATGTGTATGTATGTATGTATGCATGCGTGTGTGTGTGTGTGTGTGTGTGTGTGTGTGTGTGTGTGTGTTAACGTCAAGATTCCACCATCAATTCTGTGAAATGCTGAGGCTATTACTCGTGACTGAGTGATTACTTCTTCTCCGAGGTAAGACACGGCACGCAATCAAGAGAAAATTTCACAGAGCCGCTGAAAACGGACAGTCATAAGGGCGGGGAGAGTGAACGGCGAGGAGGATAGCCAAGAATGAAAGGAACAGTCAGTGGTTCCGCAGAAGGGTCATGACCGCAGACAGTCGGACGAACAGTACGTGAAGGGAAAGAGTGTGCGATTTCAAAGGCTGTCTTTGAGTGGTTGTCTAACCCTTTCAGCACGACGATAAAACCCTCGGTTACGGCTGTCTGGCCCTTTAACTTGACCCTTAAATATCAGGTCAAAGGTCACGCCAGCATGCCCAAGGGTCGATATGAGTGGTCGTATCGTCGAGCGCAAGAGGTTGAAGGACGATTAAAATGGTGTGGGTTGACTGTCTGGAAGAAGAGCAGAGGAGAACGAGTGGATGATGATCCGAGTGGCTGCAGTGGGCAACGAGAGAGGTCTGTGATCGACCAGATCAAGCAGCTAAGAAAGGAAGAACAGAAATGGTCGATTCAGTGATGATCAGAACGGTCCAAGAGCATGATCTGTAAACAGTTGGGCAAGACGATGACAAATGGATGACGACCCGAGACAGACTGAGGCATCAGACAGTGCGGACATTCCAGAGAGGGAGACAGGTGATCGTAAAGAGGCGCAGCCTCATGAGAGACCAGTAATGGGAGATAATCGACTGTCATGGACGATCACTGAGCGGCAGTTGCTTCTCGTGTGATACCGCAGTTAAGGAAGGCAATGACTGGCTCGTACCATCCACATCATACTCCCTGAATGTAAACCAATAACACCATCACGGGCCATGAACCCCTCCATAACAGTATATCGTACGGTAAATACCTCAACAGTCATGGTTTAAAAAACTCCCTACGCAGCCGTAGCATCTGTACAGCGCTATGGCTGCTGGCGAGGAATTATACTTCGGCAAGTCCAGGTTGAGATACAGCCACGGTAGCTAGTGCAGAGCCAAACCACGGGTTATGTTATTATGAACAATTATCATAAAACATTTCTGCCTTTAAGCATTTAAGAGAGAAGTGTGACGAAGCTGAGAATGATGCAAGATGATGTTACGGTGGCGCGGTGCGGTGAGTGCGTGGAGGGTGAGGCCGCTGTCCGCAGCCGCCGCTCGAAAATGAATATTTCACGACGGCGTCGCTCGCCGTCATTCACGGACAACGGTTCTCCGATGCACACAGCACGTCTCCTAAACACATCGGACACCCATCAGGAACGTTTCATTACGGCCAGACAACGACGCTAAGAGCAATAACGCCTGCCACAACCAGTCTCCGTCGTGTATCTAAAATCCTTCACTGTAAGCTCTCATCCGTCACCACCAGAAGTAGCGGAAAGAGGTGGTGAAAACCGCGAACAGCCGCAGCTTGTCAGAACACAACCTTATCCACTCTCACACCAGATATGCCACGCATCTCAAGTGTTTGGTTCTTTTCACGAAATACCAACCTTCCACCGCATATTCTACTCCTTAAGTGATAACAAATGAAACAGCGATGTGGTTCCTCCGAAATACCACACTCTTCCAGAGGAGGACTCACGCGAAAGGCATCAGCGTGAACAGACATACGCAAAAATCTAAAAATTCATGAACAAGACGGTATAACCCTTGAGCACGACTGCAGAAGCCTCTGAGCACGCCGGTACGACCCTTGAGCACGAGTGCGACTTAAGCACGAGAGAACAGAACTCGGCTAGGATGGTCTGCCTTTTGACTTACCTTATAAGGGTCATACCATCGTGTTTAAGGGTCATATCGTCGTGCTCAAGTGTCGTATCGATATGTGCAATGGTCATATCATTGTGCTCAAGAGGTTAAGTTGGCTTACCAAAGCATTTACATTTACGGGCCATACTCTTCAAGGGTCGAATCAACACGCTGAAGGATCATGTCGTTTTGTGAAAGGGATTAAGTTGACGCGCATGCAAGCACATGCGCGGAAGTATACTCAGGCAAGCACACACAAGCATATACAACACACAAAAAGAAATGCACAAACACTCAGGGCAGGGGCAAAGAGCCACTTCTGGTGTGCACCCGGGCGGGCCCTGGCAAGCTAATGCCTCCCGCTGAACACTCACCCGCCTCCCTCACTACCCGCACTGAAGTCACAGCCTCGTACGTACCTGCAAGACAAGAGGAGAAGTTCGTTAGACATGTAAATCATTAGTCACATGAGAAGACATCCGCATATCTAAAACAAAACTATCCTTGCAAGCAGTGCATGCGACTTGCAAGCTGTGTGCATGTGTCATGTTGAAGCTTTCTTTAAAGAGAAACAGGACCAACATCGTTTGATACTCATCATAATCACCGGCAGTAAATTGTCTACTATATTTTTTTTTTCAACCGACTCCATGCTGTGGAACATGTACACAAACGTCGAGGAAATATTTTTGGTCCTACGCGATGGCGCTGGGTGGCACGAGGGGAGAGGCGGTAGGTACTCCACTCGGGAGACTTGACACTGACTACTTACTCCACACCACAACCTCCCACACTCCACATGATACGAGTCTGACACTCACCACCTACCAGGCAATACAAGTCGGCCACACCACCAGTGATCGGGCTCGTATCAAACCAAATTTACCACACTCCTCGGGGTAATGTCTGTCACTCATTGCTACAGTTTCTTTCGCTTCACTCTGCCATCCAAGATGCCCACCTTCCCAGGGGCAACTTATGCACGCAATCAACATGCCTACATTGGGCACAAGGCTGATTTACACAGGACGAGGAGGAAGCCACTTCTTGTGCCCAACAATTTGGATTTTGCACATTCTCAGACTATATCTACCTGGGTGCGGACTGTTTGCTGTGGTGGTCCTGAGGAAAAGGAAGGGGGTATCATGCTGTGAAAGTCTTTCTACTGAATGATTCATGCGAGGAGATGCATGACGTCACTGGCAAATCACGCTGGAACTGGTTGAACGCGTGATGTCACTGCCCAAACCTTTCTTACAGGTTTATCCCCCACGACCAGTCAACATGGTGAACAAGGGGATGACTTCACTGCAACAAATCCACTTTTTTTTTTTGGCGCTGAGGTAACGCCGCGCCTTCCCAGGGAAAAAACATCGAACAAATTAAATAAATAAATGAAAACGGTAAGCAAACCTACCCTAACCTTGAGGGCTTCCTGCAGCAAATGACCAGACGAAAATCTCCAGCCGTCGGAACACACAGGCGATCGTTGTCGGTGACGTCAAGACATCGACGCCAAGCTACTATATACATCCCATCAAGTCACAGCGTCTCACGACAAAATGTATTTTCCTGAGAGCACGGCTGAATAACAATGCCGTATTTCTTAGCACCCGCTACAATATCTCACTACAGCACACCTCCTCTCACAAAGATCTGACTCATCTAACTAACCAAGGAGTCCCAGGGCCATTACCAAAATAATTCACTTCCCACACAGCTATCCATACTCTTTGGAGTGAAAGCTGTAAATACATTTACATGACAAGAATTACCATGCATTAAGCTGAAGGCGCTGGTGAATCAGTGGAGACGGACATACATTTAACATTATGAAATTACCGATATCGCAATTTTGTAAAATTTCCTTCATTCAGTAAATTCGAAAATTATAAAGCCAGTTAATTGTACGGAAAAAAGTTTACTCTGTCGTAAGATCCTTCTAAAAAACTATAACAATACCAATGAATAATAATATCAATAAGCAATAGTATCAATATCAATATAAAATTTCAATAAACATCAATAAATAATAATTTCATTATCAATAACAATTTCAGTATCAATAAATAACATATCAATCAAAATCAAATGACACATTCCCACACTTCGCCTCATTCACAGAAAAGAACGGACAGACGACGAGACGGCCCGACTGACGAGGGCGATGAAACGGTTCCGTCGGGATGGCGCGGGCCACAGCCTCCCTCGGCCCACGCGTTCCCGACCTTGGCATTTACCCTGATCGGATTACGCACCCACAGAATACTGTTACCCCGTAGCACACGATCCATTACAATACCAAACACGATTACGATCAAGCACCTCGACCTGGGGATACGTGGTATGCGACATTACGACCCCGGGGAGGGGGGTATGAAGGCCGGCTCTGTAACACGACCCTTGACGGTCAGATCATTAATCCGCACGTCATACCCTGAGGTCGTATTGTCTTGTTCAAGGGTCGTACCATCGCGCACACACCGTAGCACATGGGTATATTAAGGAGATCTCCCCCCTACCTTCCCAACCCCCTCCCCAACCTACCCAGCCCCCTTACCCCACCTCCCAGGTCCTCTTTACTAATCTTCTTGTTATTCTTGATCTTTTTTTTGGTTCCGGATATATTTCATTACCCCCACCCCGGGGGCGCGGACTAGGGCCTGCCTGCCCCCTGGAGTTTCAGCCTCTCCACCGCAGGCCGTGTGGCCAGATTCTACCCACGTCTCGCTTCATTCATACTTCATTAAACGTGTGCGACGGCTGACTGAACGTCTGAACCCAACATCGACGGATCCTGCACTAAGGATGGAGGGGCCACACCCGGCACCATGTGCGACCTTATTCACGGAGCCGAACGGGGCAGGAATGGTGGTGGTGAGCACGCTTACGGCTCTGCCACTGATCCACAGTTACGACGGTTCGAACCTCGGGAATGATGGGGTGACCTTTGACCTGGCCTTGAGGGGGTCTCCCAGTCATGCTCGAGAGGTAAAACACCAGCAATGACCTTCGTTTGCAGGTCTTTAGGTGGGAACACACATATCTGCATATATTAATTAAAAAAGCCTACGGATATGAAATCCACAATTTCACATGATAGAGACGCCTCCGTGCACATCTACAAGCGCATCCTTGACGCCGCACCAACCACTGTAAGGGTAGGCAAGTATGTTAACGACATGCGTTGTGAATACAGACCTCAAAACCAGCTGGTGGTAGACAGGAATTATGTCAAGCGAGTCGCCAGGCGATCATGACCACAATTTTTTTCAACCACAACCTGGTATAAGTTAGTCCGTCTGAGGAGGATGGGTACCACACGATTTCAAGACTGAATTATAACTGTTTACGCCGATGGATACTTGTTGTGAGGGACAAAAACATTCCATTCTAAACATGTTATTGGTCACTGGTCATCCGTACTGATTTGCATATACATATAAACCATGGAAAGGTCTGTGAGGATTGGATGTGGAAAGGGAGCTGTGGTTTCGGTGCATTACACATGACAGCTAGAGACTGAGTGTGAGCGAATGTGGTCTTTTTCGTCTGTTTCCTGGCGGTACCTCGCTGACGCAAGGGGTGGCGATGCTATTTCCTGTGGGGCTGGGTGGCGTCAGAGATAGATGGAGGCGGATATGTATAAAAAAATAATATTATATATATATATGTATATATATATATATATATATATATATATATATATGTGTGTGTGTGTGTGTGTGTGTGTGTATACCCTAGCCTGAGCCAGGTACCCGTTTTATTGAGCACCCCGTAAAGGGTAGATGAACAGCTGGATTAACTGTGGACCGATTTCCGCAACCAGGATTCAAACCTTTTGAGCTCGACCCTGGGCGGCCCGTGAATGCGTCACGTTCAGGAACGCTAACCGCTACACCGCTACAGTCTATTTTCCTATTCTCTACATTATCTTTCCTGTCAAATCTCTTCCCTTTCCCATCTTAATCACACACACTGGCAAGAGAGAGAGAGAGAGAGAGAGAGAGAGAGAGAGAGAGAGAGAGAGAGAGAATCGTGCAAAAGCAGAGAACATCATGAACCAGTAGGTCCAGCAAGGCCGTGGAATCTTTGCCGTGGTCCTCGCTTTACCAGAGGCGACCTTTCTGGTCAACAAATATTTACCATAGTTTCTTCCGACTCGGTAAATATATGAACGCTGCTCCCCGGGAGGGCGAGGCCGGCACGAAGGATCTAATATTTACATACCATTACTTTTTAATACAGAGCTGCAGCTGTAGCCGAGAGACGCCATTCCTTGGTAGGGTTAATGGAGTGCAGAATGTGTGGAAAATACGGGTATTACTTTGAAAATAAATAGTTTAGCATTTTGCCATGTTCGATTCCGTGTGTAACGATCATACACTTCGCATCTACAAATCTAGATGTTTTTGAGTTACAAGATTGAGTAAAACACGCACACACACACACACACACACACAACACACACACACAAACCGTCGTCTGGCAAACATCAGAACAGTTTTCAGGTTTATGGATAAGGAAATATTTTGTGAGTTGCTCATATCCTACGTAGGGCCAAAAATATAATATATCGCAACTTTGATCACCGCACGTAAAGAAACACAAAGAGCTTAAAAAGAAGGTCCAGAGGAGGACAACAAAGAAGGCACCAGAATCAAGAGACCTGAGCTACGGGGAAAGGCTTAGAGGCTTTAGATTTATCCTCCTTGGAAGAAAGAAGAGTGAGGAGTGACCTGTTTTTAAAACGGATCGATGACGTAGACAGTGAACAATCCTTAGTGAGTAGCAGTGATAAAGCAACCAGAACACTTGTTTAAAACGATGTAAAGACATACTTTTACAAGATATGAGTGACGGATGGATGGAACAGAATGACTGAAGACATAGTTAACTGCAGACACTATTCATAAATTCAAGGTATATGATAGCAGAGAATGCTTAGGAGATGGGACTATACCTGTGCAATAGTCCCTCCCCGTACAGTTAAAATAGGTCAATGCAACTAGGTAATAATACACACACACACACACACACACTTACAATCTCTAATGTGTTTGGAGAGCTGAACAAAAAATATCCGAGAGTTAGATTATCCCGTGGCAGCTGAGGGCTTAAATGCTCCCAGAACTGAGAACGCCTGCCTTGAAAATGTCGTGATCCGTAACCTGACACTTTAACAGACCGCTAATAGTCCTGGAAGGGTTATGCGTTCAGGAAGTGCTATGAATAGTCTGGGACGCCCCGCAATACGGCACCTGGCTCTCTCTCTCTCTCTCTCTCTCTCTCTCTCTCTCTCAACTCTGG
Source organism: Panulirus argus (assembly GCA_038088735.1). Lineage (NCBI taxonomy): Eukaryota > Metazoa > Arthropoda > Malacostraca > Decapoda > Palinuridae > Panulirus > Panulirus argus. The sequence goes on from JAYMFT010210674.1 coordinate 10,577, forward strand.
CTGCAAATAGGTAATGAGCATCCAGTGAAAGCACTTAACCCTGGCTAGGATGGCGTGTGTCTGTGTGTCTGTCTGTCTATCTGTGCATTAGTAAGGAAACGAAAACAATTAATGCGACAGTGACTGATGAACATCTGAAAGACTTTGAGCCTAACAACATAACGAATAAGCTGATGTTTTCTCTACCCTCCCAAAGCTTCACTTAACGATCATCAGTAACTACGGTGTAATGTTAGACTTCTGATACGTGGAATACATGTTCTGGAGATATAATCAGGGGTGGATTGAGCCTCTGAGAGCACCTCTTGATGAAAGGACAACAGGAGGTCTGCGACCAGGGATGTAGAGAGAGAGAGCACAAGTTATCTCATAAGCCTGCCATTAGCATATGTGCTATTAGAATATGTGCATTTTTGAAACATTTCTCCTTCTTCTTCAAGCGTGGAAATATCTCCGTCTTCCTTTTGCCTAGCGAGGTTTCTAAGAACCCTGCAACGTTCAAGCAAGACCCCCCAACCATTCCCGCGTCTCTGCTCTCCAGATTCTCCAAAATCATCCCCCCAACTGATAACTTAATTCCCTTTCCATCAGCGCTTCTCAAACTGTGAGGAACTCCCACGGGAAGAGGAAGACGAGAGAGGAATGTCGAGCCGTAAGGGAAGTGCGAGATATTCAAGGACATTTCAACCCTTGAGTGTCAGTTTTGCCTGCAGGACGATAGAGTAGATTAGAAAGTTAGAAAAAAAGTGAACATCGATAACTAGACGTTTATGTTGATCGTTTATGACTTGAAAGACGTGAAACAAGTAAAGAATAAATCCTCCCCTCCCGTTTTTACTTTTCCAAAAGAAGGAGCAGAGAAGAGGGCCAAGTGAGGATTTTCCCTCTAAGGCTCAGTTCTCTGTTCTTAACGCTACCTCCCTAACGCAGGAAATGGCG
>JAYMFT010210685.1:0-11515 GCA_038088735.1 Panulirus argus
GCTCTGTTTCCTTACTTGACAGAGTTGAGTCGAAAGCAATCCGACCTATAAACTGTCCCAGGCTAACTTCCAAACTTAACCCCCTTGCCCTATGCCGCAATGTTGGTTCACTTTCCGTTTGCTATAGGTATTACTTGTGCTTTTGCTCCCGAGAGCTGGCTGCTTGTGTGCCCCCACCACTAGTTAGACCACGGAATACTCGGCAACCTGCTGCGTCACATGATTATTGTGTGGCAATCGTCAATTCAAGGGTGGGCCGTTTTGATATCTGCTTCTTTCCCTACACATCGAAGCTCTGGAACTCTCTACCTTCTTATGTCTTTCCCAATATCTGTGACCTGGCTGATTTCAAAAGACAGGGTTTTCACTTCCTCCAAAATACGTAAATACTTTCCCTTGTCTTTTCTTTTTCCGTTTGTTAATTCTCTCTATATTTCAATTAAGGCCCGGCCTTGATGTGGACTTTTGTCCACGACTGGAGCCTTCAACATTAAGAGAAAAGCATTAGAGCGAACACATTCAGAAAACGAATATTCCAAACATTATTCCTACCGATATAATTAGGTTGGTTGACGTAGGAATACATCAATGACTGATGATGACCTTCTTTCAGTCGAGCTTAGAAGCTGCAGGCATTGAAGCTGAACCCCAGCTGGAGCTCCTGTCTCTAGCTGAAGGTCTTATCATCAAGTTCCATCACTCGTGGCCTGATGAGTCTCCTCGCCATCACCGATTCCTCTTGGAATCATCATGAGTGGAAAACAAAAGATAATGATCTTATTCACTTCTTTATTCACAGTTCGTTTTGAAGAACGCTTCGCTGCCAGAGTCAACCTTCTCCAGTGAGTGAACTTGAAGACCGATCAGTGTCTAATGAATGACGTCACTTTCAGTGCATGACGTCACCTACACGCAATGACGCCACCTTGTTCAACGATGACGTCATGCCACCGGTTGAGCCACTCATGACAGTCCAGTACACAACCACTGGCTCCTCCATTTATCTATACTCGCATTTCTATTTCATCTTATTCTGTAAATGAAAATGTTAATAGACGAGCAGTTGATGGGTGCCTGGCGCCCTGATACGTAACGAGGGGCGCAAGCCACGATGGTAGATAATGAGAGACGCAAGCCATACTGATAGATATTGAGGGTCGTTAGGCAGGCCGATAGATAATGAGGGGCAGTAACCACGACAGAAAATGAGGGGCGGTAACCACGACGACAAAAAATGAGGGGCGGTAACCACACTGGTAGATAACAAGGGGAACTAACTACGCTGGCAGATAACGGTGGGCACTAACTACGTCGGTAGATAACGATGGGCGGTAACAGCGCTGGTAGATAATGAGGGGCGCTAGGCAGGATGATAGATAATGAGGGGCAACAGTTATGCTGATAGACAGACATTGCTCCAGTACATCCTTTGATAAACACGATAATTAATTACGGGGAATCCTTGTCATTTGTTCACTAATTAACATGAAAGGTATTGATTACACAGATTACTGTAAAATTCTTTTACTTAAGGAAATGGAGAAAATCATGAAGGAAACAGCAAGAACAAGAAAGCACGAAAGAAAATAGAAAGTAGGTAAAGAAAATGGAAAGTCGAAATGAGACGGGATATAACTTTTCTTTTGTAGCCACAGTCGTGGAAAACGCCTTCAGATCCTCTCATTTACCTTACATACGAAGCTCCTCTACTCATTTTCTTTTCCTTATACACTCACTGCACCGATGGCTGTGGCGTAGCGACAAAAGAGGTGAGGCAGCGTGTTGTGTACTGTCATTACCGAGCTCTCCCGTGCGTAGTGTTGGTAACACTGGCCAGCCAGCCACTGGCCCCGGCCGGGTTTTGTTTACCTTATGTATGTACCAGTGGCCCCGTCCCTGACCTATACTGACTCGCTTATCTTATGCAATACTACTGGCTGGACAACGGGGAGTGCCAGGATGTGGCCGTGATGGGCCTCAAACAACCTCGGGAGAGAAGCCCTGCCTCAGGGGATGGCTGGCTGGACAAGGAAGCAACGGGAAAATGTCTGGAGCTCATTTCATAGAAGTGTTTAAAAGAGACATGGACTTCCCTACACATTATAACCTTACGGGTCAGCCAGCTGTGACTACACAGGGCCAGGATATCCGCCCAGCATGTCGTAGAGAGGCAGCAGCAGCACCTGGCAGGAGAGGAATGTGAGGAGGAGGAGGATTCTGGTGGTGGGGAGCTAGCTCCCTGGAGGATGCCGTCGGTGTACCGATTCAGGTCCTACAGCCTGAGGGGACAACTGGCACCCAGGGACTCAACATCCCCAGCAACGCAGGTCGCCCTCCACAGGGCACGAGAGATGCAACAGAGGATGAAGCTATGACACTGGCGATACTTCACACTATAATCTGTAGGTTTTAGAGCCAATAAGGTGTATCAGGAGTGAGGCACTCCAAGTAACTCCTACCAGGGGGCTGTATAGAGTTGGACGATGGGGAGGCAATGTAGGCTGTCAACCGGCACTGTCAACTAAAGCCTCGAACAAAGCTTAAGAGATATAGCGAGACTCCATTAGCCGGTATAGGTCACCCCTGCTTCAGTGTCTCGAACTTTGGCCAGGGTCGAACCGTTCCAGTAGTTTCATGTAAATCCCTGAAGTACACCAGACTTCCTCCCTCTCCTGAAGAGGAAAGCACCTCGGAAAGTTACTAGAGCCTCCTCCCAGAGGACGGCGGCCCCACGACCCAGTAGCCTAACTCATCTAGACTCCCTGATGAAAGACCTGGGAAAAGTTATGGTGAATACCACTGAGAAACAGTTCCTTAGAACTACTGACTTCCGCGTCTGGTGGGGAGTTTGGCAGACAATGTTGAGAAGAGCTTAAAGACAATACGCCAGACGACCTCCTCTCTAGAGGCGAAGGGGAACTGATCCAAGCTCCGAGAGGCAACAAGTCAGAATTCTACGAGTGAACACCCCACTACAGCACCTGGATCAGGGCCACGCGCAACATGCAGTGGCAGGTCAGGTACTGCAGCTCCCGGCAACCACCACCCACCAGCCTCGTCGACGGATCAAAGACAAGTGATGGTAGTCCAGCAGCAAACAACGTACCTGCCTCACTGGCTGGCACAGACGTACGCCATCCACCTCAGGCTCGGAGGAGGATCTACACGTATGACAGGGACCGTCTACGTTATGTGGACGATGACGGGGTGAAGAGGTTAATGGAAACGACAGGAGTTACAGGATCCGACCCACAACAACCTGGGTCGCTTGTCAAGGTCATACAGCGGGCTGTGGACGCCACCATGTCTGCTGCAAAAGATTAATCAATGCTTTCACAAGGTCACCTCCTTGCTCCAGTCAGATGACTGGCTTTAATTGCAAGCGTATCCCCTAGTGTAAGTATACCATCTGCTGTCATTGATTAACGAGAGCGCTGTTGCGTGAATGATACGTAAAAATCATCGAATACCAAGACTCGCAAGTTTCTTTCATTATCAGTGTAAAGAATATACTGTGGCTTCTCACTGACTTGACCTGAGACCCTACTGACCACACGGAAACTGGGGTCATTATCTGGCTCATTAACTCCTTCACCATCAGAGAAATTACCATATGTCTTCCCTGTCGCGGTGACCCGTTACTGCTTCTCGTCACCAGCCTTGGAGAACCATTACCAACCCTTCCACCAGTCCTACCCTCTACCAGGATGGGGCAGGATGACCTCCGACCCCTTAGTCCAACTCATCACGAGCATGGAGAGGATCACCAACCCACTAGAACCCTCCATTACCATGCCGAGGGACGATCACCAACCCATTAGTCCGACCCATTACCAACATGGGGGACGATCACCAATCCTCGAAGGTTTAAAAGCTTTGTCGATGGAGGCCAAATTTAATTATGCGGGAGGCGAGTGGCAAGGTTCGGACCGCTTCGATCTTGGGGGCTGCTTCATGATTCTGCTTCACTCATGTGATTCATGGACTTCTCTACGTTTGTGCCAGCCGCAAAAGACAGTCTGCCAGTTCGTTATTGATGCATCGAGTGAAGTCTGGTTCCGTCTTGCAATTCATCAGGGAAAATATATATAAAAGGCTCGACGGTGGTTCCTTGGTTCACTTGTGTTTCAGACGGTTCTCCTGGACCCCTCGAAGCCCATGCTGAGTTCCGACGTGTATCGTGAGTAAAAGTATTCAGTTCCTCATTTGGATTCAGTACCACTCGTCTGCCGCGCTATACCAATTATTCATCTTCTAACATGTTCATCTGTTTTTTTATTTCCGGACCTCCCTATTCATCACATCCATTCTATTTCACAGATACTCATCCCATCTATCCATTACTTCCATCAACGTAAGCATCCATCCATGCAAATACGTTATTTCATCTATGTATCCTCACTATCGTTATTAAAAACTCAGGAGGGAATATTGACGGTTTTGAAATGGAAAATGTCCCGGATAATATCTGTGAGCTGAGTGGGTCATTCACCTTCCCTTCGTCAATATCCCTGGTCAATAAGAGACTCCTCGACCGCTGACAGTAGGTCAATAATCCTTCTCTTGCCAATATCTCCGGGTCAATGACGGGCTCTCTCCCCGCCCATACAACCTCACACGCCCTCCGGCTCTACCATAGTGACTGAGGCTCTTACTTCTGGGGTCTACAGATCCATGGTGGACATACTGTGTCTACTGATCCAAGGCTGACACATACACTGTGTCTTCTGGCCCACTGTTGACATTCGTCGTCAGCAGGTACTGAGCCGATCCACCAAGAACTTGAAGGACTTATTTGCCTTTCATTGTGATGACAGGGCTGTGTGTGTGTGTGTGTGTGTGTGTGTGTGTTGTAGTCTATGATATACCCAAACTCAAGGTCCTTCATTTCTAGACTACAAAAGGTGAATTTTTCGTTATTCAGGTTCATTTGCCACCTGTGAGACCTGTCCGTCAGTTTGTCCGTGTGAGTTTACAGCTGTGGACGTTCAATTTGTGCCGTAGCATTATTGTCCAGCTTATCATTGTCTGCCTATTTTGATATCCCGTTAACAGTGTCATTTGCTTATCGTATTAGAGAAAGGACTGGTCCCAAGACTGATCCCTGGGGTACACCACTTGTTACAGCTAACCATTCTGAGCCTTGACCATTAATCACTGCTCTTCGTTTACGACCAAACAACCAATTTTTTAAGTGCTGCAATACAACACCATCTCTACCACGTTATTCACATTTCACCGTTAATCTTTGGTTAGGGACTTTATCGAATACTTTCAGCAAATCTTAAAAAAGTGACATAAGCTGCTTTACTCTCATCATATATGTTAATAATATCTTCATGGAAATCAAGAAGGTTTGTCAGATATAAGCGACTGCGTCCAAAGCCAGAGTTTAGATCGTTAAATGGCGATTTTCTGAACGATTTCTTGTCTTATCTGTACGATTGTTGCCGTAACTTTCCCAACAGCAGACGTCAAGGTTAATGGGAGATAACATCCGGGCTGAGACTTGGTTATCTTTTCTGGCACATCGGTGTAACATTGGCGAGCTACCAATCCAGTGAACTTCCCCATAATTAGTGACCCACGTAAAAAAAAGTTTAAGTATCTCATTCATGGTGTCTGTCACTGTACTCAGGTGAAACATAACGGGATTTGCCGTCTTTACTTTCATTCCGTTTAATGCAGACAGTGTGTCATGTTCGTGTGAGTCACTGTGTTGCAGAGAGTTCTCCTCCGCTGGAGATGGGACTGGAGCTGTGATTGATGAATGCTGACCGTTAAAGACCTTTGCCGTGGCCTCATTGTCGCGAACCAAGTCATTGTCTTCCATAAGTAATGAACCAGTTGACTGGGTAGTGACGCCCTTGCATCCAACTTAACTATAAAATGCTTCATGATTTCTTAATCTATTTTCAGCAATATACCGTTGATCTTGACGCTTGATTTAAAGTATTCCTTTTTTCTTAAAAGTAATTCACTGCATCGTGTCGGTTACTCTTCTGTAAGAATGTATGAATTTTATTCTTGAATAACAAATACTTCTATCGCCTACTTCATTTTCGAATTTATGTTTCTCTCAACTGCTTTGAAAGTATCACTGAAACTTGGCCAAGCTGGGACTGTTCGTTTTCCTAGCGTATCCCGTTAACAACAGTGCGAGATCTTTAAGACTGGCGTCTCAGATCTTGACAATTAGTACCAAACTTTTCCCCTAGCAGCGATAGTATCGACGAGATCCTCTTTCGTGGCGAAAACAACTTAGTCTCATACGTTGCGTGTGGGTCAATCGGCAAACTGCACTAGGACACTGTCAAGTGAGGTAAGGCATAAGCCCACATCCGCAGTTGCTTCAAGAGAGATTCCCGCGACTAGGATATCAAGATGATAAAACCTATCTATATAATCGAGTCTTGTTCACTATAAACTTCAGATAAACAGATTATAAAGTATTTCATCTGCCTCTGGTAGTATCGCGGGGGATCTATAAACTAATCCTAATGTCCCCCAGACATAAGCCAATCCTACCCCAGACAAGCTAATCTCAAAACATACACCAATCCTGCCCACTCAAAGTAATCCCAAGATATAACCTAATTCCTGTCATATAAGCTAACCTCAAACGAGGTAAGCCCAAGATAGGCCGCCTCCTGATCATCGTTCATTGTTATCAAGTTACCCCTGATGATTAAGTTATGGCGAAGCCACAGCTTCCTGGAGTCAATCACGCGGGGAAATAATTAAATTTGCTTATATTACCAACTCGGGGAATTATTCCGGAGTGATCGCTTCTGATGATATTTGGGAAAGCTTACGATAGCTGAAGAAAAATACTTTCTAGAGGATGGTGTGTAGAGTTGAAGAGATATCGGGAAACCTCTTTCTTAATCATGTAATCTGGAAATAAACAAGTGAATTGAAAAAAAAAATCTTAATTATGTATTCTAGCATTAAACTTATAAATAATAAACCTTCTTGACTGTATAATCTAGAATTAAGAAAGGTTGATAACAATCTACCTTGGCTCTGTAATCCGGAATTAAAAGAGTAAGTAGCAAACTTTCTTGGTTATGTAACGTGGGATTAACCGATGAGAATAACAAACTTTCTTAATCATGTAATCTGGAATTAAACATGTGAATAAAAGACTTTCCTGAGCATGTTATCTGATAGGAACAGATGTGAATAAAACCGTTCTTTATTAAGTAATCCGGAATCAAAATGATGTAAATATCGCCCAAAATCTTTCTTATTACCAGATTGATATACTTCAAACGTCCACGAGAAAAAAAAAAGAAATAAAAAATACGATCGTTGTTTCCCGCGTTAGCGAGGTAGCGCCAGGAAACAGACGAAGGTCTACACACACACACACACACACACACACAAAACTACTCCACCCTGGGGCGACGCGCTCAGAGTCATCCTCCCGGAGTAACAGGCAGTAACGCAAGCCTTGTAGACGCGCATGGGTTAGCCCCGTCTCGCCCCAGCCCTCCCGCCCAGGACGAAGCCTCGTCAAGCCAATCGGACGGGTAGATGAGATGTAAATAGAATAAGCGAGTCTCAGGCGCTGGGCCCGGGGAGCCCTCTGGGGTGGGAAAAAAAACTGTCTAGGGGTGTCTGGGGTGACGATCAGGGGAGACAGCGGTCTTCTGCGGGGATACTGAAGCATCGAGAGATAAATCTGTGAGGTTGTGGGGGAGACAAAAGGTGTATATGGGAAGGGTCTGATGTGGTGACGATGGGTGACAGGAGTTTGTGGGGTGATTAAAAGAGGCAGGCTCCCTGGGGAGGAAGAAAACCAGCGTCAGGGGAGGATAAGGGTCTCTAGGGAGGTTGCTGGATGCAGAAGAGTGACCTGTGTATTCCTTGGGAGACAAACGAAGGAGAAGAGTGTATGGTGATAATTTGGGGCGACAGACGTTTTTTTGGGGAGCTTAGGAGACTGAGTTGAATTGAACGGGACTGTGGCCTGTATAGGGAGATAACCACGAGAGGCAATTAGGACTCCTGGGGAGATTAAAAGTGTACTAACGAAGACGGAACTGTAGGCTGGATGGGGAGCATATAACGGAAGCTAGCGGTGCGTTGGGAGCTAAAGGACCTTGTGGAGGATTATAAAGTAAATGAATCTAGACGCTTTGGGGAAGTCATCTAGAGCAGCAAGGGTGTTTGAAATGTGTTTGGGGAGGAGATGAAGTAGAGCCATTGGGTGAAGAGAAGAGTCTGTGATATGTATAGGGGAGATTAGATCTAAGGGGAGAATATATGGCAAAGGTAGTTGTGGTGTCTTTGGGGAGATAACAGTGGCGTCAGGGAGCTGGGAAGAGGTTTGGGAGGCTATGTAGTCTATGGGGAGATTACTGGAGAGTAGGAGGTCGAGCAGTGATATGGATATCTGTTTATTATCTATCTAGGTCACTGTCTGTCTATTTAGGTCACTGTCTCTTTGCTTCATTGCCTATTTTGGTCACTATCTTGGGTACTGTCTAACCGGGGTCACTGTCTACTTGCGTCACTGTCTATGCGAGTCCCTGTCTTTCTAGGTCACTGTCTATCTGGGTCAAGTGTGTGTGTGTGTGTGTGAAATTCTTTGCGTTCATATATTCTTTATTTTCAGTTTCCGTCAAAATCTTTGGGAATTTTGCGAGAAAATCCCTTCTAATCCCACATCTGATGCCTGGAATAATCTCCGATATCTTTTTTTTTTTTAAGTTGGAGGATTCAATCACGGACAGAAGTTCACATCAAGGCCGGGCCTTACTTGAAACATAGAGAGGTTAATGCAAAGAGAGAAAGAGGAGACGTGGGAAAGTATTTATGAATTTTTTGAGGAAATGAAAAAAACCTGTCTTTCAAAATGTGCCAGGTCATAGTTAGTGGAAAAGACATGGGAAGGTAGAGAGTTCCAAAGCTCCGAGGTGTAGGGGAAGAAACAGTTATCAAAGCGGCCCACCACTGAGAAGCCAACGGCCACTCCGTAATTATGCGAGGCAGCAGCTTGCCGAGAATTGCTTGGTCTAGCTGGCGGTGGGGGCACACAAGCAGCCAGCTCTCGGGAGCAAAAGCCAAAGTAATACCTATAGAAAAGGGAAAGTGAACCAACGTTGCGGCGTAGGGCAAGGGGGTCAAGTTTGGAAGTTAGCCTGGGACAGTTTACAACTCGGACTGCCTTCGACTCAACTCTGTCAAGTAAGGAAACAGAGCTAGAACCACCTCAGATGTGAGAGCAGTACTCCATACAAGGACGAATCAATTCATTGTATGAATAGAGCAACTGATAACTGTTGATTCATATCAACTTCTGTAATACACAGAGCAATCCCTTCTTATCTCTTATCCTTTACCGAATTTTCCTATAACTTCTAAAATAAATCCACAGTGGATTCTATTTATCATCCCATAATGTTTTCCTTCTCTTCCAGGGTGCATAATTAATCCCTCTATAGCATTCACGTTACATTCTAATACAAAAAAGAAAAAAAATGATTAACTAATATTTAATATGAATTATCTCCCAGGAATCTCTTCCAATGTAATTCTAAGCATCAGTGTTGTACTGTAATCTCCCTTTATAAACTCTACCTGTAATCCCGAGCTTAATCAAAATCCTTTGGTAAAATTCTACTCTAATATCCTATCGTAATCCCTCCCCCCCTTTTTCCTATACCCTCGTAAATCCCCACTTGCGACCCCGATCCTGTGCCTTAATTCACCTAAATCCCCAAGAGGCTCGGCTGAGGCCTGACCTAATTTGCATACATCGTTCAAGCCATCAAAAGTCTCCACCGGGAACACAGTCGATCAGTCTTTCCTTTGTAACTTTTAAAAAGTGTTGGGCAGGTAAAAGTTTTGTGGCATCTTCGATTACTTTTCTATCCAAGGCTTTTTGTATTGTATGGCAGAGACTCTGGACATTTTTCTTCGTCAATACATTTACATACATTTTGGATATTTTCCTTGCCGTTTACTTTTAACGTGCATTTATTGAACTGTGATTGCACCGGGACCCATTTCACAAGAGCTGTTGCAGTACCAAGGCTGCGCTACTTTCAGTCGCAGGGAAGTGACAGACTCTTCTGGAGTGGGAAGTTCCTCTACGAGACTGTCCTCCTAGTACTACAGCCTCGCCAAAGGTGATTTTTTTTCTAACACACACGGCGTAACCTAGAACAAGCGGAGTCCGGTAACACCACCTTTAAAGTGTATGAACTCTCTCTCATACACACACACACACACACACACACACCTCGCCATACGGGGTTCGAACACCTGACCTTAATCTAACTGATCTGGCTGACCAGCAGCAGGCAGGCCAGCCAGTCCCACACCAGCTGGCTGCCCCGCTGCTGCTGACCGCCTGCCACCGGCCACCCAATATCTGGGGCCGGTTAATCAGCCCACTGCCGGTTACCGAGTCCGCAATACGTCACTGTAGGTCCTGGTTAACATTAGTCTTCCTCTTCAACCGAGTTGGACCACAACCGCCAGCCAGCGGTGCCTCTGGGAGGCTGAAACACCTCCCCAGTGATGAAGCCGTTCAGTGTGTAGACAACTTTCCTGCCGTCTGCCGTAGACTCTTCCTCTCTGACCCCTTCCGCCGCCCAGGTACCCGTTCCAGCCCTAAAATCCCTGAGTCGATCACCAGAATTTAAGGCAGCCCCGAGATAAAGCGTTCCAGTACTCCCGGTACCTCGCCTATGGAATTGGACGAGGTGTGTGTGTCCTCTCCTGAACCAGACGAATCAGTCACGTAAGGCTTCCGAGTCTCGCCAGCGGAGTACGACCCATTACAATCATCTCGTTGCCCGGGTTACGCTCTTAAGTTTTCTGTGTCTCACTGGTGTTTCACAGACATGGCAAGTCAACGTGAACTCTCGGTAGCATCGCGACCTAGAAAGCCCACAGAGAGCTGTGTGGCACAGCAGGGACGAACCCCCCCCCCCTACCCCTAGACCTGGGCTCCTCTCACAACTCATTCAAGAACTGATCACCACGCTGGCACCTCCTCCCATCTCCCTCCAACCATCTCCCGGACCTCATCCGGTGGTTCATGTTGAAGCTAAGGCATCATCCTCCCCACCACCGTCAACTCCTGCTACCAGAGATCCCTCGCCCCCAGGTTGCAGTCGGGCACCGCAACCACACGGAGGCCATCCTAGCTGGCACAGACCACAGCAGTAACAGTAGCATTCCAACCATTGTGAACAGCACCAGTAATCACCACACTAACTACACACTCTTTTGTTTATCTTTGTTTACCTCCAACCTTTACTGGGGCCCAGCTCTCTATATTGCTCTGTCTTCTTTTGTATGGTATCAATGTCTGGCTGCAGACAATTCAATAATCCGTTGATTGCTATCATTGTTATCATTATTATCATTATAATTAACATTTTCATTATAATCATTATAATACAACCTGCACCCACTAATAGACACACACACACACACACACACACACACACACATATATATATATATATATATATATATATATATATATATATAT
>JAYMFT010210707.1:0-11515 GCA_038088735.1 Panulirus argus
TTTCAGCCATATTGAGATGGCTTTAACTATATTTCATATATATTTAAATTACTTCAGTTACTGTATCCAGTGACTCTAGTAACTGATTCATGAGGGTAACCCAAAATCGGGTTACAGCTAGAAACAGCGGTTTCTGTGTTCACAAAGTGACATTTTATTGTGGTTCTGATTTAGAGGGTAGAATTTAGGGGAATGTACCTCACAGAAAATAAGAAATTTGAAATTGTAATCTATCTATATATGAAATATAGTTAAAGCCATCTCAATATGGCTGAAATTTTTTATATATAATTCACTCCTAATCTTAGATTATATTTTGCAGAAATGTTAACCCACCATTAGGCTATGTGCTATTGCTAACAACTGCCTGCTGTAACACAGCTGAAGTCATACTTTTACACAAATGTTAATTGCCATTGGACAGTGCACTGTATTTTGTGTCAAACACAAATAAATTCATACATTTCTGAGCATTTGATCTTTGGAAATTTGGATTCCTGTTCAATTGTTTTACATAGTTTTCTTGTACAGTAGCTCATTTACAGAAACAGCACATAGGATATCTTCCTACTTATTTTTATCAAATAAGACACTGGTATTATGCGTGCTCCAGGAACAATGCAGTCATCATGTTTACAGAGATGTTTTATACATTCCATAAAGTATGGTAAAAGTTGTCACAGGGCTCTCTGTGATGGCATCCGTCATTTTTGCCAATAGTTCATAACTTTACTATAACCAAAATGTGAAGGTATCATTATTTGAATGAGGAACACGCATGAACAGTAAAATCCCTTAACACAGACCACCATAAGGAAGTGTTCATTGGATTTACTGGTAACCTAAAGAAAATATCTTATACAATTATTCCTTGACCTGTGTCCAATCTGTTTAAGCTTTTCTCAATTAATGCTGTTGACAGGGTATGGGTACTTTTTATTTATCCTTTGCAAATTTCATGTTAACATTTTTAAACATTAAAAATTAAAGTTTTAGCAAGCAACTCCTTTTGTAAACAAAGAAATCTTGCCAGCCATGTATGAAACTGGCCTCATATCAGATGAAGAAGCTGGTCACTAACTAGGTACCTGGCTTAGGCTGGGGTGTGTATGTTTGCATACACACAAAGAAGTAAAGATATAGTACTCATATACAAGGTTGATAGATTAGGTAAAATAAATGTAAAACTCTGTCCCTATAACACATAATAGTAATTATAGTCCTTCTTTATTGTTTTGGTAACCTCTCCAATCCTCACCCACTCCTCACTGGCCTTGACACTCATTGTAAATTAGTTTTTATGATGAGTAAAGTACACTTTTATATACAGTAATCTCTGTGTGTAAACATTTATTTATGGTTTATGTTGATTTTTTTGTTACTAACTTTAGGACAGTATGAGTTTTCTTATTATTGTAATGTGACTAAATGGTGAACAGCTTGTGGGTTGTGTACGTAAAAAGACTATTGACTTGGAATACTTGGTTTATTAGGAGTTAGTGACAGATTTAAACTTCCTTATTCAAGGAGGGAGTCAACTGGGAGAGCCGATCTGCTGATTACTCTATCCATTTATATCTCTGATGTATGTTTCCTCTGGAAACTTCCATCAAGGGGATGGCCATAGTAAAAGTCTCCATTTGTCCTTGTCCTTACATGCCACCTTCGCATACACCATTCCACTCTGTTTCCCCATCTCACAGGTGGTCTTCCTCTCACACCAACCTCTTTAATCATACTATCATAAACTTTCCTTGTAAACTCCCCATCTTGCACTCTTTCCACATGCCCAAACCACCTCAGAGTATCGTGTTTCACCCAGTCTACCACTCCACAATTCATACCCTTTGCATTCCCTACCATACCACATCTCTCATACACCTCATTTCTTTCTTCATTCCATATAGTCATACCACAGGCTCCTCTCAGGTAGCTCAAATAGCCTGAATTCTTGACTTCTGTGACTAATTCCATGTCCATGTTTCACCTCCATAGGCCAGAAACAGGAGAACTATGCTGTCCATCAATCCTATCTTCATTTCAATACTTAACACATCTACCCTTTATTATTCTATTAAGGGGCTTGATAACTCCTCTACCCTGTATTGCTCTCTCCCTTATCTCTCCTTCCACATCACCAAATTTACCCAAGATAGCTCCGAAATATTTAGATTCTGTCATCTCCTCCAGTCTTTCTCCCCCCATACCTGTAGCACAGTGAAGGAAATTTTCTTCTCACTCTATAGGGCTTTGCAAAAGCTATACCTTCGCTCTGTTTCTTTTCAAACACTATTACTTTACTTTTACTTGCATGCACTGACTTTAAGCTGATAGAAATGGATTGTTACTGTAGTGTTGTAGCACCATTCTAGTAGCTGTTATAGAGTTGATACAAATATGTGCTACAACTTGTGGTACATTTCCTTTAACAATGTGTGTCTTTTTTTTGTTTTTTTAGACTCCAGTCACAGACAAAAGTCCACATCAAGGCCGGGCCTTAGTTGAAGTATAGAGAGAATTAAGAAATGGAAAAAGAAAAACAAATTTTTGAGAAAAAGAAAGACCTGTCTTTTGAAATGTGCCATGCTTTAGTTATTAGGAAAGACATGAGAGAGTAGAGAGTTCCAAAGCTTTGACGTGTAGAGAAAGAAGCAGTTATCAAGACGGCACACTCTTGAGTTACTGATGGCCACACAGTATTCATGTGACGCAGCAGATTGCTGAGTATTGTGTGGTCTAGCTGGTGGTGGGGACACATAAGCAGCCAGTTCTCGGGTGAAAAAAAAACAAAATAATACCTATAGATCAATGCCTGTCGACTGCCTTGAAGGTCATTAAGTCAGACAGCCGCTGAGGGTTTAAATTTTGAGGACGAGAAGTAATGTGATAAGTATGTGCCCTACTTTCCAGGAATAATGAAAAGCTACATGCATAGAGACAGGAAGCTGCACAGTGCACATTGCCAAATACTTTGACACAACATTACAATGCTTGGATATATAGCAAGCAACCTTTGGACAGTTTCATAGGCAGGAAACTGGCATGTTACTATGAAATCATTATTGAAACAGTGACTCCATACATGTATTCATTTTTGTTTTCATATGTGATCATCCTTGCCTGCGTTTGTGAGGTAGCGCCAGGAACAGACAAAAAAAGGCTGCATTTGCCCACATCATGCATTAAGTATTTATCTGCTCCTAAAGTTAAGGATGTAGTACATGAAAACCTTGTTATTGGTCTTCTTGGGTTCTGTTAATACTGAATTGGAATGAACATTATTAGGCCTGTGACAGTGTATACACCAATAAAAGTTAGCAGATGAAAACATACAAACAATAGTAATATTGCAGATTATAGAGAGGAATAATAAATACATCTCAATTAATAGAAATATGCTAGCACAGGTGGACAGTCATATTGTCATCATACAACCAGAGTTGAACATGAGAAAGTACTGAGCTAACTAATTAAAGGAGAAAATTTTTTTCAGGTTGGTAAGCAGCCGTAACCATGCACAAAACATGCAAACGCATACTTCTACAACACAGTAACAACAACAAAGATCAGATTATTATATACAGACTTACTGAAAATGAATATATGCAATATAAACAGAGTAATAGCCAGGCATATTGATTTATCATACGTATTCCAAAACAAGTGATATTCATGTAGTTTATGAAAGCTGTCAGAATCTCATTTAAGAATTACTGTTAATTCCAGATGGTGAGAGAGAACCACTGTATGCTGAGCACAGCAAAAGCACCCCTAAATGTTCTTCTATCATGGGACTGTAAATGAAGTAAATGGAGCTCAGAACACTGGACAATTTTGAAAAGGTGCATTCAGATTCGGCAGTAATAGGTAGACTAGTTATATCTTCCAATCTTCTGATCCCTCTCTGTTTCCATGAGAGAAATTCTGCCTCAGTCTTAGGTATGTCAATCTTTATAATGCTTTTTACCTTTTCAACAGCAGGTTTCACTTTGCTCCATTTTGTTGTAATGACATGCATCAGAGATACACTTAGATAGATAGACTTTCTTTGACAAAATTCATGCAAGCATAAAAGACAACATTGATGTTTTTTTAAGCAAGAGCTTAAATCAGAATAATGACATCTAGAGAAGGTACCCATATATTAACTCTGAAGTATGTCTCAGCATCATACTTGGAAGCTACATTGTTTTGGTAGCTTGACTGAAATGCTACTTGAGGTTTCTTTATTGCCATACAGAACTTTTAAGCAATTAGTTATTCATGATTCAGGATGATTGAGTTTGTGAGACAGATAGACCTAATGAAACTGAAGGCAATATGATGAAACAAAAGTAGGCATTAGTTTGTGGGAGTTTAGTTTTGGGAAGTACAAAATAGTTTCATCTACTTGGAAGAGTAGGATGTGATAAACGGGGAGGAAAGAACAGTAATGCAAATATATGAAAAGAAAAAGAATGAATGACAGATTATGGGTTGCCATTGATGAAGTGGTAATATGATAAATGAAAGTATAAATAAACTAACTCTGGATGGAAATGAAAATTGTGCATAACACAGATAATTAGTTTGTGCCACTTGACTGAGGATGTTGGTAACTGTTCCCAACTACAAAGGTAAAGATGATTTTAAGAAATTTGAGAAGGTCTTGTGTACGGTAAAAAAAAAAAAGGTAAGAGTGTGATTAATCATTTTGAAAGTGCATTAAAGCCTATGCTGGTGATTGTCAGACGGATTTGCCAGACAACATGTCCATCCGCTGATCATCCATTTTTGGGGGGTTTTGCTGTTGTTGTTATTTGTTTGTTTGTTATCTGTAGGATTTTGTAATGTGGCATTTTTTTATTTTTTTTTGTGTGTGTTGTACTGCATAGTTCATAAAGCAACGCATAACCAAGGCAATACATGCACTTCTCCTATACGTTGTCTTAGCACAGACAGCTCCTAAACCTCCCACCTCCCACCCACCACCCCCTTTGGGGACAGCAACCCACCATTTCAGAAACCGCTCTGGAGAATGTGTAAAAACGTTTGTGGATTTAGCAGAAGACTGGAAGCTAAAAATGAATAAAAGGGTTGCAGAGGCTTTGCTTTGTCACCAGACTCCACTTACTGTTGGTTATGGCCCTAGGAAAAAAGGTCAATTTTGGGGAAGTTGTATGACCAGGTTACAGTCTCATTGGAGAACTTCTCACTACAAATGGAGTCCTGTTCCCAGCTACAGACTGTAGTGAATTCTTGAAGCTGTAAGAACTGGAAAAGGGACCTAAGTGTTATGGAATATACTAATAATAACGATGATAATAATGATAATGTTTGGACATGGAGAGAATGTGTAAGGAGAGGTTAAAAAAAAAGGATACATTTGTCAGAAGTGGAGGGAACAAGGTTAAGGGGTTGACCAAATTGGAGAAGGAAGGATGGAGTGAAAAAGATCTAGAGTGATGGAGGACTGAACATGAGGCAGGGTGAAAGGCATGAACGGGATAGAGTGAATGGAACGATGTGGTAGACATGGGTGGACGTGATGTCAGTGGACTGAACCAGGGCATGTGAAGCGGCCGGGGTGAACCATGGAAAAATCTGTGGGGCCTAGATGTGGATAGGGAGCTGTGGTTTCGGCGCCATGCACATGACAGCCATAGAATGAGTGTGGCCGTTTGTGGCCTTTCCTCGTCTGTTCGTGGCGCTACCTCGCTGACGCGGGATTTACATATATAGTTGGACCCCACACATAAAAGCATACTTTAGAAAAAGAAATTTAACTCAAAAATTTTATGATGGAAAAGTAAATGAGAAGTTAGATACTTCATTGTATAATTTTATTGATAACATCCTTGACAAGGATCATTACATAACCTATCAATAGGTTTTCATTTATAAGTACAATAGACTTTGCTGGTATTGTATGCATTGAAAATTATTTATTTGATCCTCTGGTGTTTGAACATCATATTGCACCTCATTCCCGTGGTCCCTGGCATTCATAATATTCACCACTACATGATTCATGCTCTCAACATTTGATTCAGACATAGATTACTAATAAAATCTTATATACATTTTTACTGGACAGAATAGCCTCCTGGTCTGAAGTCATGACATTGCTGAGGGGAACCACAGCCCCAGTAAAGGAACTATAAACACCAGATGTGCAATGGATCATGTTTAGCTTACGCTTCATACGCAAATGGACTGTGACTTACACAATACCAGCTTTTGAATTAAATTAGAATGCACTCAATACTTGCAGACTCGTGCGGCCTTTATATATATATACATTATGTACAATTGAAGTGTTCGGCTGAAAGGTAATATCTGCATTAAGATTGTGAGAATGATTTTTTGTTGCAGCTCATCATTACTCACAGAACTCATACACATCACATAACTCATCATCACATTATTACCTGTTAAATAATGTACAGAGTAAAATCATACTAAATACACTGGTAACACCATCACATGACTAGCTCAGTACTGGCATTGTTAGCATCCAGCCCCACATTGATCTAGTAAAAAAAAAAAAAGGCACTTACAGGCAATAAGACCTTGGAAATATTTCTAGATACAACCACTGGCTGGCAAACCACCACACCCCCACCTGCTTGCTAAAGCAGGTCCTCAGTATTGGTAATCGGAAAGTGGAGTCTCAGGCTGCCAGAAGGAATCCCTGAGGTAGTCATGAGAGAGGGAAGAGCTCAGGGCCTGCGGCATGTATGAGTACTCCAGGCTGTCCAGCCCGTGGCCCGAGGAGTAGAGAGCCAGGGTGGAGGAGTGCGTGCTGCTCGAGACTGACTGCTGTGGGGGGTAGAGGCGGTGGTGGAGGCGGAGGGTGGGAGGCACAGACGTCACGTTATAGGGAGGAGGGTCGTAGTCAGGGTAGATGGTGTCGCTAGGGACGGAGAGGGTGTTGGCGAGGTGTCGGATGTACCGGATGGCCAGCCTGGAGAAAACGAGAATTATTATTACCAGCCTGAAGAAAACGAGAATTACTATTACCAGCCTGAAGAAAACGAGAATTACTATTACCAGCCTTAAGAAAACGAGAATTACAATTACCAACCTGAAGAAAACGAGAATTATTATCACCAGCCTGAAGAAAACGAGAATTACTATTACCAGCCTGAAGAAAACGAGAATTACTATTACCAGCCTGTAGAAAACGAGAATTACTATTACTAGCCAGAAGAAAACGAGAATTAGTTACCAGCCTGAAGAAAACGAGAATTACTATTACCAGCTTGAAGAAATCGAGAATTACTATTACCAGCCTGAAGAAAACGAGAATTACTATTACCAGCCTTAAGAAAACGAGAATTACTATTACCAGCCTGAGGAAAACGAGAATTATTATCACCAGCCTGAAGAAACGAGAATTACTAATACCAGCCTGAAGAAAACGAGAATTACTATTACCAGCCTGAAGAAAACGAGATTACTATTACCAGCCTTAAGAAAACGAGAATTACCATTAGCAACACGTACCCAATACTGGTCATCATCATATAGTATCTGTCACTTGTATATCTCTCTCTCAAGTTTTTCTTCCTCTAAAGTAATAAAGTACACTACTTTCAGATACTCAACAAACTTATACCTCTCTCTCTCTCTCTCTATATATATATATATATATATATATATATTTAGAGAGAGAGAGAGGAGAATAAATCCTTTGTTCACCACCAGATTAATGTTCAAGGCTGGCCTCTAGAGCCCGCCCTGCCATCACCATCGTTACAGTAGCACGTGGCGGTGAGTGGTAGCCAGAGCTGTGCCCGGCTAATACCTCCACCACCGCCACAATGGCAGGTGATGGTGGTGAGGGAGTGGCCCGGCTACCTGGTACTGTACCACTACAGTGGCAGGTGATGTCACATGTCTATCATCACCACCTCAGTGGCAACAACCTCAATAAAGAACCATCGAGGGAGACGAAAGATAAGTGCGGGAATCACACCGTTCCCGGTCCACATATCTCACGAAATTCGAGCGTCGGGTTCCCTCGCGCGGCTTCTGAGGAGGAGGTTCCCGTAAATGGTCGGTTACTGTGGCAGCTGAAGCCCCGGCAGGTGACCAAAGGCGAGAGAGGGTGGTACAGCCTCGCTCGCTTAGACAGACCACACGATGACTCGCTTTCTTGTTTCCCTGTTAATGCCTGGTTATGTAACGTACGAGTATAGCGGTTGGTGGTATAATTCGTGCTTATTGCTGGATGTGCTGCTTGTGATTAATATACGTACAGGTGTTACGGGGAAAGAGACTTAACGCTGGTGTTGCCCCATCTCTCTTAACCTTGTATATGTAGTCTATCATATCTTTATTCCAATAGACACACACACACACACAACACAGCCAAGGGCAGGTGTGTGTGTGTGTGTGTATGTGTATGCCTGTATGTTTTTCCTACGGGAATCTTCGACATTCGTGGGATCCAGTCCATTAACTTCGTTTTTCTATCGTATAGTTTATTTAATTTACTGCTGTTTGCTTTCACTGCTTTTCTCCACTTAACCTATTGTACTCGCTTAGAAATACTACTACGGTAATAAATTAAGAAGTATTATTTCTACACTTCTCGTCTGACTCCTGTAAAGTATCTAGTTCTGTCCTTCAGCTGATGGGTTTTCTGCATATTTCAAGGAACCTTGTAATATTAATGTCGTTGTATTCATTTAAGAACTTGAAAGTCATACTCAGTTTTCCCATTTCCTCTCTTTTCCGGTGGGTAAGTAATTTACTGGTGTGGTGTACTGATCTGTCCGCAGCTCAACTTCTTTTAGTACCACATTGACAACTTTTTCCTCCTCTGGCGTATCGCCTGCTGCAAATCTTAAGTCTCCCCATGATTGAATTAGTGATGGTCACTCATTCAGCTCCAGTACTTGCAGTGCCACCCACCCACCCCTACCTCAGCCGGTCAGCGTCAGGAAACAGACGAAAAAAAGGCCACATCCGCTCAAACTCATTCTCTGTATTTCTTCATCTTGTCGATGTACTTGTAAATGCCATATCTTACTGACGATGACCTACATACATTTTTTTTTCTCATCTGCCCTGTGGTGGTGGTTGTTGCCTACATTGAAGTAGCTATCCGTCCACAGAACTTTCTTTACCTTACTTCGTAATACCAGAGAACTTCAGTGTTTTGGTGTGTGTGTGTGTGTGTGTGTGTGTGTGTGTACTTTCCTGTTTGTAAGTACCCATTTGTACTGTAGGGGGAGGAGGAGTTTTTTCTTTTTTTTTTTTACACCATCTAGGGCCCCAACCCTTGAATATTCTGTATCATACAACTTCTTAAACTCATATGTGTGCTACCAGAATGAACTGACAATCTCATCATTTCACCTCTTCAACCGCCATTGGGTTTCGAGTGTATCATATACGATATTTGTCCGTGCCATATGAAAAATGAATTATACCCATTTGCACGCATCCGCGTGTCTTCATCATAAACGTCCACTGAGGGAGGAATATCCAGATGAAGAACGAGGAGAGCAGGTGGGGCGGCCCCTCTGCCACCGCCGCCAAATGATTCAAATGAGGATGTGTTCCCGTGAGAACCGCCGCTCCCCTGCTCGTCCAACCCACCGCGCACCCTCCACGACCTTATGTTATTTCAAGATATTACCGTAACGAGGCTTCCAATCTCACCTCGTGTCGGATTAAACCAGTGATAGATTGTATTTGCGTCCTTTACATGCTGTATTTTTTATGAACACATTAAGAAATTTACATGTAATAAGTATATGTGGTTATGCACATGGTATACTAACAGGGGAAATGTGATTGGAATTAGTATCGTTAATACTTATTGGTTGGTTAACTTATAAGTGGTACTTAAATCTTCAGCCTGTGAGGTAACAATTATTGTCCCCTTGTTTTGGAAGCACAGAATACACGTAATCTTCGCTGCTATACTTTTATTTAACGTGATACAGATTAGTTTTGATGATACTGCTGTCACTCCCACTAGTCGTAATAGTAGTAAATAGCAGTAGTAGTAGAAGTAGAAGTAGTAGTAGTTGCAGTAGTAGTAGTAGTATTAGTAGTAAAAGTGGTGACTCCCTTCCGAAATCTAATGTGGTGCGTGAGGCTTTGCAGGTATGTAATTGTACTTATAACTCCAGTTAAGTGGTGGATGGCTGTTTCAGACGAACGTGCAATCCCAGGCAAGTTATGAGTAGGTGTTCACACGCGTGGACAAACCCCAAGACAAGTTCTGAACGGCTGTCTGGGCGAATGTAAAACCCCAAACGGATGAGGCTTGGCTATTCACATGAACGTACAACTTGGTGCTGGCTTGTGCAGAAGAACTGTGTGGTACGAGGAAGACGGGAGTGGGAGGAGAGGAGAGAAAGGGTAGTCGGTGGTGGGATGACGAAGTAAAGTTGCGAGAGAAAGAGAAAAGAGAGTTGTGCGGGCGCTACATACAGGGGAGTGCGTTTGATTGGGAGATGTAAAAGAGAAAACGGCAGCAGATCAAGAGGAAGGTGCAGGAGTTTTTGAAAAAAGGACAAATGAAAGTTGTGGCGAGCAAGTATCAGCAAAATTCAAAGAGAACAAGATGTTTTGGAAGGAGGTTAATTGTGTGAGAAAAACAAGAGAATAAATGGGAATATAGGTGAAGGGGACGAATGGGGGAATTGTAACATAAACTGGTGAAATGAAGAGGAGATGGAGTAAGCACTTTGAAGAATTATCAAAGTGAATTGCTTTAGATTCCTGAGAGTGGACATGGCAGCGAATGAAACCATGGATCGGAAATGAGTCGTAGGGTGGGTGAGGGGGCGAAGGTTCTGTGAGCATTGAAAAATGTGTGGAAAGAGAAGTCACTATCTGGGAAGGTAAGAATGGGTATATTTGAAGGTGTAGTAGTCCCATCAATGTTATATGGATGCGAGGCATGGGCTGTAGTTGAGAATGTACGGAAGAGGGTGAATGTGTAGGAAATGAATGTGGTGTGAGGAGGGTTGAGCAAGGAAGTAACGATATAATAAGAGATTGGTGAGGTATTAAAAACAGAGTATGGTTGAGAGAGCTGAAGAGGGTATGCTGAAATGGTTTGCACATGTGGAGAGAATGAGAGAAGAGAGGTTGACAGTGATATATGTGTCAGAAGTGGAGGGAGATAAGGAGAAGGGAAAGACCAGTCTGGAAATGGAAGGATGCAGTGAACATGCAGGAGGGTGAAAGGAGTACACGGGGTAGAGTGAAATGGAGCGATGTGGCATACAGGGGGCGATGTGCTGTCAGTAGACTGAACTAGGGCATATGAAGCGGCCAAGGAGAAACCATGGGGAGGTCTGTGGGGCCTGGTTATGGATAAGGGGCTATGGTTTCGGTGAATTACACTTCATAGCTAAAGAATGGATGTAGAAGAATGAGGCCTTCTCTTTGTCTGTTCCTGGCGTTACCCCGCTAACGCGGGAAACGTCAAAACACACACACACACACACACACACACACACACACACACACATATATATATATATATATATATATATATATATAT
>JAYMFT010210718.1:0-11515 GCA_038088735.1 Panulirus argus
ATGCCACACCCTGTCAAAAGCCTTAGATATGTCAAGGGCAACTACATATGACCCCCCAAAATCTTTCAGGGATGATGACCAGACATTAGTAAGATAGGAAAGAATATCACCAGTGGATCTCGCCTTATTGAAGCTGTAATGGTGATCAGAGAGAAGACTGTGATTTTCAAGGTGTTTAAGGATATGGGATTTGAGGAGGGACTCAAAGATTTTGGAAATGGTAGATATCAAAGCAACAGGACAATAGTTAGAGGGGTCAGAACGGTCACCCTTCTTAGGGATGGGATGTATCCAAGTATGTTTCCAAGGAAAAGGAAAAGTTTTGGTTTTTAAACAGAAACGGAACAGACGAGCAAGCACAGGTGCAAGTTCAGAGGCATCCACTTTCAGCACAAGGGAAGAGGCATAGGATTATTAAGAGGAGCATCAGGGGGTGAAGGAATGTTAAGAGTCATCCAAGGTGGAGTTAGAAGAGAAATGGGAGCCAAAGAGAGTTGCTTTGTCAACGGGAGAGACATCTATAATGCCGTCAGAACGGAAAAATAAGGGAAAGGTAGAGCGACAGTTGTTAGAGATGCCCTTAGCTAAAGACCAGAAAGACCTATCAGGAATGACGAGGACAGGTTATCGCACTTCCTTTGAATAAAGGAATGCTTCGCCTCACGAACAACGTACTTGCAGCGATTAAGGGCAGAGATGAAAACTGAATGGGAGCCAGAGGTAGGAGCGTTTTTCCAAACCTGATATGCCTGATCCCTTGAGTGAATGGCCTCGGAAAAGGGACGGTTGATCCATGGATTGGATGAAGAAGTAGTGTTGGAGAAAGAGGGGATAAATGCTTCCATTCCCGCATAAAAAAAAAAACTTCTGTTATGCGTTTGGCGGAGACAGATGCATCACCACAAAAGAAACAGTAATATACCTAATGAAAGTCAGAAAAAAAGTTATGTAGGTTGTTCCAGTCATCTTTGTTCGGGTGCCATTATTTACGCTTAGAAGAGGCTGCTGGAGGGGGAGGTGCCATTAGAATAGATACATTTATGAGAGTGTGATCAGATGAACCAACTAGGTGCGAGATTGTGTATTTACAGCGAGATGGATTAGAGGTGAAAAACGAATCCAGAATATTAGGAGTGGTCACAACGGTCAGGTATGTGGGAAGGGTGGGAGATAATTTGCTCTAAATCATTGAAACTGGAGAACGTGAGGGTTTTGATCCCTCCACCATCCGTGTGGAAGGAATTCAACCATTCCCTATGGTGAACGTTGAAATTCCCTAGGTAGAGGATGTCGGCTTGCGGGTGAGAACATATCACTGTCTCACGGAAGGAGTTTAGACAGTCGAAGAATAATATAAAATCTGTAGAATTAGGAGAGCAATTGGAGAAACAGGGGACAAATGTGGTAGTACGGAGACAGACTTTGAGCCACATAACATCAAAATTTGGAGACTCAAGGGCCTTGAGCGTGTGTTTATGTTGGAATAAGCACAAACACCATCTCTGAACCGGAATCTTGAGTCGAGGTTATAGTTAGATATATAAAAAGGGACTAGTGAGAGTGTCATTATACAACTGTGTTTCAGAGAAAAGTAAGATATAAGGATAGGTACTATAGAGATAGTGTTCAACTGAGGAGAGGTTACTAGAGAGACTGCGAATGTTGGTATAGTGAATAGAAAAAGAGGAAGATCTAACAGAGAGGGAAAGGTCGTGGGAGGAGCCGGTACTACTACTGTCAAAGCCCTCTCTCTCATTGGCAGCAGAGTCAGGCAAAAACCCGGAGATTCTTAGCACCTCATGATGCCAAGGAATAGGGGCTATAGATCTGACAGACTCTGTCATGATGATACTTATCAGCATTTGAGCGGACATGAATTGGCAAGAGTACTTAAGTGAAAACAGTAATGATTAAGGAAGGTTTGATTAGGTGTGTGGTGCCTCTAAGAAGATGGTAGGAATAGCCCTGTAGTCCCGTTTTGGCGAGACAGAAAGTAAGACCAGCAATCCTGACTTGGAGAGTGTAAGATGGATCCGGGCACCACTTTAACGCTCCTCAGTCAGGACGGTAGTACCACCATGGGCGGCTGTTGTCGGCAACCTACTACTTAATGGTTTGCTCCAAGGGTAGGGGATGTGATAATCCTTGACTTAGTTGGGGTATTGGGAGGGGCCAATGCGCTGTCACCTGAGCCTTCCCTCTCACTGATGGTAGAGCCACACAGTAAAGTGAAATCAGGGGAGTATGCCTTAAATTTGCAAGGGTCATGAGAGGGGCCATTACTCTATTACCTGAGCCCTCCCTCTCGATGGCAGCAGAGTCCTACAGCGTATATATAAACATATACATATATATAGAATTCAACAGAATTCCCAGGATTCGAACCCCTACGCTCGACCCAGGGTCATATATTCAGGTGAGAAAAATTAATCACACAAAGACGACATAAGTAAAGTATCCAGAATTGATTAGTCCACTCGTGTTTATTTCATATTATCGAAAAATGTGCTGTGCTATGTCAAAATTCGCAAGGAAACGGAAAAGTCGAAGATTCATGCACAATTGTATACATACATTGTCAAGACCGAGTAAATATGCTTCCCAGAACATAGGTTAACCTGAGTTTGTCACTTAAAGGGAGGTGAGAACGAAAACGGTGACCAGTGCCCTAATTCCTTCACTTATTTTATTAATTCATTTGCCTGCCCCGCCCAATGGCGGCTGGTATTCTGGGATTCTCCATCTGTACTCAGTCTTGAAAACGTAACCGCTAGTACCTTCTCTCTTTGCCAGCATTAGGAAATTAGTTCAAGTTTTACGTCATCCACATTATAGGTAATTGCAGAACACTGGTTGTAAATATGCTATTTCCTGTGGGGCGGGGTGGCGTCAGGAATGGATGGAAGAGAGCAAGTATGAATATGTACATGTGTATATGTGTATATGCATGTGTACATATGTACGTATATATGTATATGTTGGTATGTATATGTATGTATTGTGCATATATGTGCATGTCTGTATATATGTGTGTATGTGAGTGAATGGATCTTTCTTCGTCTGTTTCCTGGCACTACCTCGCTAACGCGGGAAACAGCGATCAAGTATAATGAAATATAAATGAATATTCTTTTCATAGTTGACCTTCATTTCCCATGTTAGCAGGGTCGCACTAGGAACAGGCAAAGAAAGGCTGCATCCACTTACAGCCATTCTCTAGCTGTCAATGTAATGCACTCGAACCACAACCTTCTATTGAAAACCAGGCCCCACACACCTTTCCACTTTGTACCCCGGATGCTTCACATACCCTGGTTCAGTCCATTGACAGCACGTCAGCCACTACATACCACATAGTTTCAGTTCACTTTATCCTGTGCACACCTTTTGCCCTCCTGCATGTTCAAGCCCTGGTCACTCAAAGCCTTTTTCACTCCATTCTGCCATCTCCAATTTGGTCTCCCTGTTTTCATTATTCCTTCCACTACTGACACATATATCTTCTCTGTCAACCTTTCCTTACCCATTCTCTCCCTAAGTCCAAACCATTTCATCACACCCTCTTCAGCTCTTTCAACCACATTCTTTCTGTTACTTTACCTCTCTTTTACCCTTTCATTACTTACTTGATCAAACTACCTCACACCACATATTGTCCTCAGACATTTCCTTTCCAACACATCCACCTTCCTCTGTACTGCCCTACCTATAGCCCATGCCTCATATCCATATAATATTGTTGGGACTACTATATCTACAAACATAAGAATTTTTGCCCCACCAGCTAATGATCTCTCTTTCCATACATTCTTCAGCAATCCCAGAGCCTTCTCCTCACCCACCCTATGACTTACTCCTGCTTCCATTGTTCTCTTCATTACCATAACCACTTTTAGGTATCTAAAACACCCCACTTCCTCTGAGGTTTCTCCATTCAAGCTCACACCCTTATGAACCTGTCTCTCTGGGGAATTGGTAATGAGTAGTAATGAAGGTAGGAAATGTAGTGAGTAGTTCGGGAGGTTGTACAAAGTGAGAGTCATGCAAAGTGGTTTAGTGAAGGAGAGAAGAGTTGGTGAAAGCCTTGCATAAGATGAAATGGGGCAAGACAGGATTGGATCATATTGCAGTGAATTTCTTAAGAAAGGGGGTGACTGTGTTGTTGATAGGTTAGTAAGAATTTTCATTGTATGTATGGATTTTGGTAAAACTTAAGGATTGGTGGAATGCATGTATTGTGTCACTGTATATAAGCAAGTGGGACAGTGGTGAGTGTTCGAATTACTGAAGTATAAGTTTGCTGAGTGTACCTGGTAAGTTGTATGAGAGTGTTTATTAAGAGGTTGAAAGTATTATGGAGCATCAGATTAGGGAGAAACAATTGAAAGTATTATGGAGCATCAGATTAAGAAAAACAATGTGAGGAAGGTAAATGCAGGCATCTTGGAAGTAAGGGTTCCTGGAAAGTGAGTTAGATGTTGATTGCTGATGCCACAGTACTGATGGCAGATCTGAGTGACAAACTGCTGAAGTTGATGTTTGAATGCAGGAGAGGAAGCCTGGGAGGAAGTTGAGGGTAAATGTGAATAAAAGCAAGGCTTTTATGTTTAACAGTGCAGAGAGAGATTAGTTAAGGTGAATTTAAAATAGAGAATTTGTAGGGAGTTAAATTTTTCAGGTACCTGGGAGTGGACATGAGAGCAAATGGAACCATGGAAGCATAAGTGGGTCATAGGGTGGGTGGGGGGTAAAGGTTCTGGGAGCACTGAGGAATGTGTATTAAGATCATTATCTGGGAAGGCAAATATGGGTATGCCTGAAGATGTAGCAGTCCCAATGATATTGTATGGATGCAAGGCATGCACTGTAGATGAGGATGTGCAGAGGAGGAAGCATGTGCTGGACATGAAATGTTTGAGGACAATATGTCATGTAAGTTGGTTTGATTAAGCGAGTAATAAAACAGTAAGAGAGACGTGTGATAATAAGAAGACTGTGGTTGACAGAGTTGAAGAGGGTTTGCTAAAATGGTTTGGCCATATGGAGATAATGAGTGATGAGAGTTGACAAAGAAGATATTTGTTTCAATAGTGAGGGGACAAGGAGATGGAGGGGACCAGACTGGAAAAAGATTTTTAATGCTTGGGATTTGAACATGCATGAGGATGAGACTTGCATGGGACAGAGTGAATTGGAGTCATATGGTTTACAGGGGATGAAAAGTTGTCATTGGACTGACCCAGGGCATGTGAAACAGTAATGGGAAAGCACATGAAAGTCTGTGAGGCCTGGTTGTGGATCAGGGAATATGGTGTTAGTGCATAGCACAAGTCATGTAGAGAATGGGTATCAGCAAATGAGGCTTTTTTTTTTTTGTCTGTTCCTTTTGCTTCCTTGCTGTTGCAGGAAACATAGAAAAAGTATGAAATTGTCATTATTATTTTTTCATACTTGATGGCCATTTCCCGTGTTAGTGAGGTAGCATCAGGAACAGATGAAGAATGGCCAAATCTGCTAACATCCATTCTTTTTCTATCATGTGTAAGTGTATGCCTCAAAACAACTGTTCCCTATCCACAACCAAACCCCACTGACAGCACATCAACCCCTGTATACCAAATTGTCCCAGTTCACTCTATCCCTTGCATGCCATTCACCCTCCTGCATGTTCAGGCCCCAATCGCTGAAAGCCTTTATCACTCTATCCCTCCATCTCCAGTTTGGTCTCCCCATTCTCTTTGTTCCCTCTGCTTCTCACACATATATCTTTGTCAACCATTCCTCACTTATTCTCTCCATGTGTTTAAACCACTTCAGCACACCCTCTTCACCTCTCTCGACCATGCTCTTTTTTTTTTTTACTACCCAACACCACATATTGTCCTCAAACTTTTTATTTCCAACACATCCACCCTACTCCACATAGCCTTATTTATAGCCCATTCCTCACACCCATAAAATATTGCTGGGACTACTGTACCCTAAAACACCCATTTTTGCTCTCCCAGATAACGATCTCTCTTTCTACACATTCTTCATTGCCTCCAGAACCTCCTCCACAAGCACCCACTAACTCACTTTTGCTTCCATGGTTCCATTTACTGCCATATGCACTCCCAGATATCTAAAATACTGCACTTCCTCAAAATTTTCTCCATTCAGACTGTTCCAAGTGGAACTCCATCAAAGGGGTGGCCTTGGCAATAAAGTCTCCACAACTAAAGAACTCCAGTGCTGCTTCTTAGCCTTTAGTGCCTCACCTTTAACAGGCCACTGGCAGAGGGCAAGTCTTGTGCAGTATTTGCAGAGGCTCCTGCCTAAAGTTTCTAATGACTGCTTCTGCCTAATGCTTTTACCTGCTACATATACCTGATGTTTCTGCCTAATGCTCCTGCCTAAAAATTCTTACCTACTACTACTGTCTACTGCTCCTGCCATTTTGCTAAAAGGCAGGACCAGCACATAATGCTCACCGTAGAAAAATGTAGAGTTACGAAGAATGAGCTGAATGAGTTAAGTGTTGTTAAGTGTTACATATAAAAAGAAGAGATTTTATGTTTGTGAACAGAATGCCAGTAATTCACATGATAGTGAGGCAGAAAGAAAAGACAGGTATCTGGGTCAGATGAGTACAACTTGACAACCACTAAAGTGCTGGCTCACAAAGTAGATGTCATTAACCCTCCTGATACACACATGGGTAGTACTGATACTATACCTCCCTGGACGTTGGCTGCCTACCAACTCCTACCTACTATTCAAACTGTCACCCCCAACTAACCTGTCTCTCAACCCAGCTAAAGCTATTAACCACGTTTTTATTCACATTTACTCTCAGCTCCCTCTTTTCACACACTCTTCCAAACTCAGGCACCAGCTTCTGCAGTTTCTCACTTGAATCTGCCACCAGTACTGTATCATCAACAAACAACTGACTCATTTCCCAGGCCTTCTCATCCCTTAGAGACTGCATAATCACCCCTTTCTCCAAGACTCTTTCATTTACCTCCTTCACCACCCCATGCATAAGCAAAATGAAAACGACCATGGTGACATCATGCACCCCTGCCGCAGACCAACCTCGACATGGAACCATTCACTCTCCTCTCTTCCTAGTCATACACATGACTTACACCCTTGATAAAAACTTCTCACTTTTTCCACCAGCTATCCTTCCACACTATGTATTCTTTAGACTTTCCAAAAGACATTTTTATCAATCTTATCATGTGCCTTCTCCAGATCTATAAATGCCACATATAAATCCATCTGTTTCTTAAAATGTTTATCACACACATACTTTAAAGCAAACCCCTGATCCACACATCCTCTACCACTTCTGAAATTACACTGCTCCTCCCCAATCTGATGATTTGTACATGCCTTCACCCTTTCAGTCACTAATCTCATATACAACTTACCAGACACACAACAAACTTATGCCTCTGTAGTTTGAACACTCACCTTTATCTCCCTTGCCTTTTTACAGTACCATTATACATGCTTTTTGCCAATCCTTAGGCACCTCACCATGATCCATATGTACACTGAAAATCTTAACTAATTAATCATGAATGCAATCATCCCCTTTCAAAATAAATTCAACAGCAATACCGTCCACTCCAACCACTTTACCACTTTTCATCTGTCTTCTGTCTTCACCAAACTACTCTCCATGACCACTCACTTCGCATACCACCCCAATCCAGACATCCTATATCTGCCACCCTGTCATCAAACTAAGTCAGCAGCCTTTCAAAATACTCACTCCATCTCCTCTTTGCTTCATTACTACCTGTTAACACTTCCCCTTTTGCCCCCTTCACCAATGTTTCTTCTCGTTCTCTTGTGTTTCACATATTAACCTCCTTCCTGAACGTCTTATCCTCCTTAAAGTTTACTGACACTCGCTTATCCCAGTTCTCATTTGACCTCTTTTTCAATCCCTGCACCTTCCTCTTGACCTCCTACAACTCTCTTATACATCCCTCAGTCATTTGCACTCCTTCCCTGTAGGTACCACCTTAATGCCTCCATTTTTTTTTTCACAAGCAACTTTACTTCTTCATGGCACAACTCATTACCTTTTCTAATATGCCCATTATTAATATTGTTGATAATGATAATAATTATTGTGGTGGTGTTGATGATGGTGTAGTTACATTATTGTTGATATTGTTGCTCTCACTTTTTCCAATATTATCATCATTGTTGTTATCATTGTTATCTCCATTATTTTTTTGTCTTTATTATAATTATTATTGTTGTTATCATTGATACAATTAGTATTGCTATTACTGACTTTCTTATTAAGTTTATTAAACAGTGATATTACCCCTTAAGAAATGAGGCTCTTTCCTGATGCAGTATATTTAAGATATTAGTTGTTTTCTGTTAGGCTCAAGTTAATTTGTTCATTTGGAGCAACTAATCTTATCTCAGATGAGCACTGAGCTCTATAGTATGTTTCAGATTGTACTCTTATAGCACCTTCCTCTCCAGTAGCCCCATCTAAGCATATATTACTGGCACTTCAGCAAAGCTGACTGGAATAACATACGGATCTTCTTTTATGAATTTCCCTGGGATCAGGCATATTGGGCTTGGAAAAACTCTCCTTCCTCAGGCTCCCTTTCAGGTTTTATCACTACCCATAATCACAGCAAGCATGTTATCCATGAGGCAAAGCGTTCCTTTATTCAAAGAAAATGTGATAACCTCTCCTTGTCATCCACTGATAGGTCTTTCTGGTCTTTAGCTAAGGGCATCTCTATCAACTTTACTCGTTATACATTTCCTTCACTTTTCCGTGCTGACAGTACTATAGCGGTCTCTGCCATAGACAAAGCAACTGTCTGTGGTTCCCATTTCTCTCCTAACTCCATCTTGGATGGCACTAACATTCCTTCCTCTCCTGATGCTCCTCTTACTAATCCTATGTCCCTCCCTGTATTCTCTTTTGTGACTGTTTGAAAAGCACTTTTCTCTCTGGTCATAAGCAAGGCTTATGGTCCTGATGGCATCCATCCCTGTGTACTGAAACAGTATGCCTCTGAACTTGCACCTATTCTTGCTTGCCTGTACCTTTTCTGTTTAGAAACCTAAATTTTTCCTTCTCCCTGGAATCATGCTTTGATTCATCCTATCCCTAAGAAGGGTGATTGTTCAGACCCCTCTAACTATCATACTATTGCTTTGACATCTACCATTTTCAAAGTCTTTGAATCCCTCCTCACTCCCATATCCTTTAACACCTCAAAAATCACAGTCTTCTCTCAGATCACCAGTATGGCTTCCATAAGGCGAGATCCACTGGTGATATTCTCTCTTACTAATGACTCGTCATCATCCCTAAAAAGTTTTGGGGTCATGTGTATTTGCCCGTGACATATCCAAAGCTTTTGACAGAGTGTGGCATTGGGGTCTCATCTAGCTCCCCTCTTTTGGCTTCCCTCCCTCACATTGCTCCTTCATATTTTTTTTTTTTTTTTTTTTATGTTGAAGGCTCCAGTCATGGACAAAAGTTCACATCAAGGCTGGGCCCTAATTGAAATATATAGAGAATTGAGAAAAGGGGAAAAACAGACAGGAAAAGTATTTACAAATTTTTGAGAAAGTGAAAAACCTGTCTCTTGAAATGAGCTAGGTCATAGTTATTGGGAAAGACATGGGAAGGGAGAGAGTTCCAGAGCTTCGACGTGTAGGGAAAGAAGCAGTTATCAAAACGGCACATATACCGTGCGTGTCACAAGGCCACTGATATGGGCAAGGAACTAAAGACCCATCTTTTATTGTATTTCAGTTTCTTAAAATTTCAACAGAAAAAGGAGCCGAGCAAGGAGAGCTCATCTTCCAAACGTATTTGGATGTGACCATAATGAAAAGAAGGGAAAAGTAGGCTGTATATCTGGGGATATGAACCGAGCAGTTCTAGCAAGCTCAGAGGTAAAGGGGAAGAATGGTTTGGGAAGTCAAGGGTTAGTATGAGGGCGAGAGCTAAGGAAAGGTTAGCACTTTCGCTGAAGGAGTTGTGGAAATGTGTGACAGATGTCTGACATCCATAGGTCAAAATGAAAATGGGTGATTACTGATGTTTATACACCTGGCAACGAAAGGAATAAGGAAGAGGGCCGAGCGTTTTGGGAGGAACTTAGTGAGGGCATTAGTGATTGGTCTCAAGAAATGGAGTCTCACTTGTCTCAAAGGACTGGGGTCTCACTACTCTTAGATTAGAGTCTCTCTAATCTCAGGAACTAGGGTTGGAGTCAGCTCGCTAGTCCCCGGGATCGTAATCTCATTAGTCTCAGGGACGAGTGTCGTCTCACTAGTCTTAAGAACTTGGAGTGTCACTAATTTTGAGGACTGGAGTCTCACTAAGTCGACACAACTGGCTCACTTATGGTGGCACATTAAGGCTTCAGGGTTCTCCTCAACGGCCTTCGGGGACCCGGTCGTCAGCATCATGAAGGATTTCCTCCCCTGGTACTACAAGCAGAATCGGTGCAACAGCCTCTGTGATGAGAAGGTCGGGTTAGAATTCTTCCACCTCCTCAGTGACTTTTCCCCACCTTAGGTGAACACGCTTGACACTCACAGTGTTGGCGCCAAGCCATCGATGACGTCTGCCTTCCTGTGGGGGGGGGTTTGTTCCCGGCCATGATGTGATGGTGACCTGCCAGACGACATGAATGCAGATGTCGTGCAGAAACCATTTAGTTGACTCACCAGTATGATTGCTCTTATGAACAGTCATGTAATCCAGAGAAGAGAGGGGACAGGGCCGACGCTTCTAAGCGTCCCTTCGCCTCAAGACCCTAAACCCCGGACCTGTGTATTTTCCTAACCATCGTATAGAATTTATGCACTCGATCCGCTCGTAATGATGGATGTCTCCTGAAAGCCAAAGTCAGTGAGGTGGTGGATACAGCATCCACCACACTCCACCTGAGGAGAGGTGTCTTGGGGCTGCTGTTAGATATGGTCCACCAAAGCTTTATCCGCACGGGGGGGGGTGGGGGGTTGCTGATCCTCAACTCCTGCGCGTAACTGCGAAGGTTCGTGCTAACCTGCGCATGCCCCGCACGATCACGTCGGACGTGTACGAGATCTGATTGGTTTCAAGGTTACCAGGTGTGTGTACCATCCTATGCTTATGGTTTGATTTCATTTGATGGAAATATAATCGGCGAAAATCTAAGGGATATTTAGTGCTTTTAACCATGAAGAACATAACTAAATCTATTTGCATTAACATCGTTACCAGCCCAGTCATGTGGCCTTGAGGGCGTATAAGCGCAGTCAAGGGATGATCTTGTCATCATCTCTCACTGAGCCAAGAGCCACACCGTACCGAGCTACGGACATGCCGTCGTCTACTGCATTTTCAATGTAAGTGTTCTGGTTTTACCCAAGAACTCTTTCCAGTATATTAAAGTTTAATATTTCCCAGGGTCAGTGGATCCCAGATGTTATTACCCTCGCCACCACTAATCCCTTCTTACCTGAATGGTCAGGT
>JAYMFT010210740.1:0-25379 GCA_038088735.1 Panulirus argus
GCTCAGTCCTCTGTTCTTAACGCTACCTCGCTAACGCGGGAAATGGCGAATATGTATGAAAAAAAATATATATATATTCATATGTGTGTGTGTGTGTGTGTGTGTTCCTTCGGCAAAACAAGCAAGCAACATCCGATATTGGTATTCTGAGGTTACAGCATATCAGATCCGCTTCTGTTGTGAGCTCGCCAGAGACAACAGCAGCAGGCAACTCTGCTACTGGTACCCCGCCGCTAGGCAGGTGATTATCATGTTGTGTGCGTATTACACATCGGCCCCACTCGTGTTGTGAGCTTGCGACGCACCAAAGCAAGATATGGCTTGCTTGACCTTCCTCATCACATTACTTTTGCTGTGTCGTCATGCAGAAAAACCTTGGAAATACGTTAAGATTACAGAGGTCGTTGTCCCAGGCGGCCATGACAAGACTCGCAATCTCGTATCCAAACCCTAATTGGGTTTGGAAACATGTCCTT
Source organism: Panulirus argus (assembly GCA_038088735.1). Lineage (NCBI taxonomy): Eukaryota > Metazoa > Arthropoda > Malacostraca > Decapoda > Palinuridae > Panulirus > Panulirus argus. Next base: position 477 of record JAYMFT010210740.1, read on the forward strand.
GTACTGCCAGTAAGTGATGGATGGATGGTCACAAAGTGCCTGGCATGAGATTAAGGCTGAGTCGAGACCCACCTCACGTACAGCAGTCTTGCCTCATCTTGGTCACTCGCTAATGCCAGATGGACAGATGTGATACAGTTCCGAATAATGCGCTTGATAGGCTTACATGTACACAAGCTGTTGCGTGAGCAATGATATTCGTAATGAATTAATTTTCTATGCAAAAAATTCTCTCTCTCTCTCTTTCTCCATTGATAATCAGTCCATAAAGTAAGCTCACCTTTTATAATCAAACTGTAAGCTTGCATTTACACTTGACATTCATTGCTTTTGTTTTCTCCCATTATTTTTAATACAGTGTACGAACTGCCACACGACTGATATCTTTCATAACGCTAATTTTGTCGCACTGTTACTTCTAATACCACATCTATTTTTGCTACAAGCGTTTTCGAAACTTTTTTTTTTCCGTTTTTATACACAGCAAACCTTCATGCATCATGGACTGGCGGTGAAAAAAAATAAAAGAAGAAAGTCTCAATCAGAAAAGATCTTTTCATCCATGAAGTCAAAGGTTCAACCCAGAGGACGGGGTCAACATTCGCCCTTTCATAACTTAAGACAAGTGTAATAAATGATTGCGTCTGATGAGTCAGCTATCTGAGGTCACTGGTCGCGTGTATAAGACGAAGAATTTTTTGTATTTCATAATCCATCTATTATTCACGTAACGTTTGTCTTTTCAACTTTTTTCGCGCGTTAAAATCGAGCATTTTTTTTTTTTAAGACTGAAACTGTTTCAGCGATATCAAAATCAAATGTTTTTTTTTTCTGTGCTTTCGAAACCTCGTTTCATCTCATCAATTACAAAAGGAAAAAACAAATTCCGGGAACTGGTCCTTCAAGAAGACCCCTTCGGCCAAAACAAGCAATGCACACACGTCTGGAAACAAAGACTTGGGTAAGCCAGAACAGAGGTATTACTGGAAAGAGGACAGACACGGAGAGAGAGAGAGAGAGAGAGACAGAGAGAGAGAGTTTGTGTGTGTATGTGTGTGTGTGTGTGTGTGTGTGTGCGCTCACTTGCTGACCTGCCATTCTATGTCTTATATATATATATATATTCAATAAAGCAGACCTCACCTTAGACACTCATTGTTGTAAATGAAATGTCAGGGAAAAGCGCAAAGTAATTATAATCCTAATGAACTAATGAACCCCAAAGTTCTGTGTCTGTAGATGAGATCCCCACGGACGGGGTCTTGGTTCTTAAGATGCAAATGAGGACAGCCAAGCCAGGAGGGGGGAGGAGTCTGCGGCCTTAACTTAAGCCTGACAACGTAAGAGTAACACCTTCCCCGCCGCCCTCTCACTCCCGCCACCAAGACCTCTCCAATATAGCGTAATGGCCTCGTGAAGGAGGAGCCTCCCGCCCCATCTTTCTCCCTCTCCTACTCACTCTTCCCGCTCACCCCACTCCCGCGTCTCTTTCTCTCTCCCTCCCCCCCCTCTCTCTCTCTCTCTCTCTCTCTCTCTCTCTCTTTTCATGTTAAAGCCAAACCACCTCGCAAGGACCTTGGGTCTGTGTGGCCTGTGCATCTATGTAACTCTTCTATCTTTATACCTCCTCCTCTTAGTACAGAAGGACAGATTAATGAAAGCTTACACCAGAAAACCTAGACGTGGGCCAACTGATCTTCTGTCGTCTGGCTTTTCCTTGTCCTACTCTCTCTTTCTCTCTCTCTCTCTCCTACTTTTCCCCTAGCGTTTTTTGCCTTTTTTTGTATCCCAGGTTCCCCACTTCCACTCCCCCATTCCCCATCGTCTTATCCTTCTCCCCATCGCTGCTCTCCAATAACACACCGCTAAGCCCCATCCGACCCTCTCTCTCTCTCTCCTCCCCCAGCCTATCCACAATTCCCCACACTATAATCCCTTCACAGATTCCAACTTGATGATGTCGGCGATTAATCTCTCGCTGTGATGTCGAGTAAGTCATTTACTATGCGTGATCAAAGTATGCTAATACACCCACTGATATGAATATCATGGCTACGTACCCAGCGACGGTCATATGTGCGTGGTAGACGGCTTGGTCAAGAGGCTCCTGTGTCTGAAGTGATAACTGTGATAAGAGAAGTGTAGGGTGTCTGATGCAATGTGTTTATTATCTCTTATCATTATCATTATTATTGTCATTATCAACACTTGTGCTTTTTCGGCTAATTCTTGTTTAATGATTTCGCAATACGCATACAGAGGGATGTTATTTGTGAGCAAACTCAGTGCAAATCATACAGTTCTCTCTCTAACTCTCTTTCTCTCTCAATAGCATATGTTCAGATGAATTCTTAAGTAAAAAGTTATGCTTTTGAGAGAGGATAAAGATGCCGAAGTTATCTAACACCAGAGCGACACACATCACAAGTCTGTCTCCATGTTTATAAAGACTCCCATAAAAAGACGTCAGGCAAAGTAATTAAGTCCCTGGTAAATATCTCCACCACCACCACCACCACCATTACCACTTGGACCACCATAACCACCATCATTATCATAACCATCACTAGCACCACCAATCACCATCTCAACCACCATCACCACCTTGACAACCACCATCAGCACTTCGACCACCACCACCACCGTCATCTCTAACCACTAACACCACCTCCTTACCACAACCACCACCGCCAATGCGATCAAAATTACTTCCACCACCACTATCATCACCAACAGCACTATCACTTACAGAAATATAGCTGAGCAAAGGCAGAGAAAAAGAGGATAAATATACGTGTGTGTATATATATATATATATATATATATATATATATATATATATATATACAGAGAAAGAGAGAGAAAAAAAAGTACTTATGAGTAATTATGAAAAGAGTTTGCCAGATGGTATTGGTATAACGTGAAGTGCTCACCGCAAAAAAATCTAGAGACGCTGTATATAAAGACGAAAATGCACAGACCAAACAGACCCTAGGTCCAAGTGAAGTTGTCTAGTTTTAACACTACTTGAAAGAAATAGGCAGCCTCTTTAAAAGGAGCAGAAGACAAGGACAGCAAAGCCAAGGCTCTCTCCCCAACCTCCACTCACTCCGGGAACACGCCTGACGGAAAACAGGTAGAAATAAAATACCTTGCAGGATTAATAAGCTTATTGGAAATGTTCATAAAGGAAAATCAGAAGGTAGCATAAATGTGAATAAGTCATGCACCCCATCTTCATCGAAATACATCCGTTCACTTTTTGTTATAAAGACAATAGTAAGAATAAGCTTCAGCCTCGAGACTTACCATGTCTATATTACTCCTAATGTGGAATAATGATAAAATAATGCTTTCTCGTACAGGTTAATCAAATTTGGTAAGTTGCTGCAGCATGGGCTGTGGCGAAAGATCAGTGGTTGAGAAGGTAGCTTTATTCAGTCCCGGAGAATGACAGATGTTGATCAAGCCTAAACTTGAAGATGTCAACATAGTTCCTCAGAAAAACATGTCATGGAAGCTTATTCCATACGTCAGTAATGCCGTTAGAGAGAGAGAGAGAGAGAGAGAGAGAGAGAGAGAGAGAGAGAGAGAGAGAGAGAGAGAGTCATATCAAATCATACGAACTGAAAATAACAAAACTGGGTTCACACGGAATGGAGGCAAATAATGCAAAGGGAAGACGAACAGAAATATGACCATGGGATGAGAGGAGAAGGGAGAGAGATCCGGAGGAACATCAGCAAGGAGAGGAACGAAGAAAGAAAAAAAAATGTGGAGAAACGAGACATGACAAAAAAAAAAAGAAAGAAAAACGGGAAGTGCAAATGGTGAGTGCGAAAGAACAAGTGGATTGAGAGGGTAAGCATAAGTGGTTGAGAGGGAAAAAGTCTAAGTCCAACGGGAGAGGAAAACATGATGAGAGACGAAGGAAGGAGAGAGGAGAGGGAAGGATGAAGAAGACCCGCCCAACAGCTGGTGCTGGCAATTACACCGTCCGGGTATCGGAAAACCACCATCACCACCTGCAGGTCCCAGAGGCTGCAGGTGGAGCTCAACGCGGGGCCAGCTGGCTGCTCCTCCTACTCCACCTGTCACAGTAATAACATGCTTCAATAAACCTCCTTGTTCTGCATTCTATCACGCTCCTTCAGAAACTGCTATCATGTACAAGAACGAAATCATAACATCTTTCGTCTGTCTTATATTTTGAGGTCGTCTTAACGGTATTATCAGCGTTATGAGACACGAGCCATGAACTAACTTTTAGTTCCTTGATTTCATCTGATGATTATTACTGCGGAACAGCCACTGAAGAAAAAAAAAAAAGCTTGAAAAGTACAGTAGATTATTAATGCGTAGCTTTATTGACTATATCTGGTTTGTTAAGAAGGGCTGACGGGAGACGTGGGATGTGGAGAAGGCACAGTAGAAGAATGGAAGGTAGCTGTCCAGGGTTGACACGTATGGGGCAGGTTTTACTTGAGTGTGTGGGTGTTTCTTTTTCGCGTCATTTTCATTTCTTCAGCGATTCTGTTCGCTTTACATTCATGCACACTGACCTTTGACCCTTAACGCGCTTTAAACGAATACCACTCATGACTGCACTAACCCTCCTCGTGACCCGTTTCCTCTCTGGCCCTTCCTCATGACCTCCAGTCACCTCGGACACAGTCGACGGTCCTCCTGAAGGCACAGTTTCCGGATGGCAGGGTTAAGAACTGTACTAACGACGGGAGGACCAGAGACAACGGTCCCTTTTTCTCGTCTGGACTGATGCTAATGGTTACGGGTGTGACAGTATGTTCCATTTTTGGTATCAAAAACTAGTTCACTGGAATGCCTTTACAATCAAATAAATGATTTAAAGTTGTTTCTTGATAATCACTAACTGGTTATGAAATACGCGTGCAAAAAAGAAAAAAAAAATAAGACTAAAGGTAACTGACACACAGACTGCTAACCAAACACTATAAAAAGACAATCAAGCTCTGTTTGACCTGAGGATCTTTATAAAAACCCATCTCCACCTTACTCTTAGCCACATGTAACTCATTTATCATCCTCTATTGATGGGTTATCACTGTATCATTAACACCTTCACAGGAAGCACACTTATCATCCTGGGTTATCTCAAATTGCCTCAGTTTAACCAGCTTGAAGTAGGTGGACATTCTACTTCTTTGTTCTCATTTAGCACTTTATAGAAATGGTTATCTTTACACATACGCACCACAAGATACATTAGGATGAGATTTAGGTTAGATATTCTGGTTAAAGAGGGAAGATAACATGAAAAATGACAAATTAGTCTTTTCTGGTAGTTTGCTTTATATATATATATATATATATATATATATATATATATATATATACGTAAGCGGATGTAGCCTTTTTTCATCCGTTCCTGGCGATATCTCGCTAACGCGGGAAACTGCGTTCAAGTATGTATATATATATATATATATATATATAATGATCAGAGTAACAAGAGATAGTGAGTCCCGCGCACTGGTGCGTCGGAGAAGCGTGTTACTGATGTGTTCCGCTGCGGAAGACAGTTAATGGAATGTCGGCCAAATGTTTAGTAATAGAATGTTGATTATGATGAGGAGCCGACGGGAACTTCTTAAAAATCTCGCGGCGCCGTGATGCTTCGACCCGACCCACCGATGGTTTATGGTCTGTAATCAAGATGATACTGGAGATAGTACTAAAGCTCTGCCTAGGATCGACTTCCCCACTTTTCCAAACCAGTTTTGCATTACCGGGAACATGAAGCCTCAAGCATAGCCAGTTATAGCCATGCATGACCGGCTGGAAGAACGATATCGATATGTTCTGAGAGATAAGAAAAATGCTTCACTCTACAGAATCAACTGGACTGGTAAGTCCTCAGAGGACCATAAGAAAACCCTTTCAGTATATATATATATATATATATATATATATATATATATATATATTCTGAAGTTTGTAATGATTATACACCAAGTCCAGCACGACAGGTTGGTTTAGTGATGGGGATGGGTAGTGGAGGCCTCACATCGTAAACCTGAGTCATGGGACACGAACTACCTGGAGCGGTGGTGAGTGATGGAGGCAGACCAGTGTAATCAGCACAGACCAGAGGGAGTAACGTATACGGGCAGGGAGGAACGTATATGGTCCGCCAGGCGCCTAACGCTATATAAGGGCGAGGCTGTCAAGCTTGGCCAGATTAGTATGTGATGTTTAGCGTGTTCAAAATCCATGCTGGAAAGGGGTCTATATTTGATACACCCTGGGACGGGATATACGAAGATGGACGAGCGGGAGGAAGACAAATAAAATGAAATACGAAAAAAAGGGGTATGTACAGGGGAACGACAGAAAATGGAGAAGATTGAAGATTAGAGAATGGATATCAACAGCTACAGCAACGATAAAGAAGGGAAGAAAGAGGTAGCAAGAGAAAAGAGAAGGCTTGGAGATACTTGTGTGTGATAATCTCAGGTCACTTAAAGCCAAGTAAGCAACACACAGAGGCAGTATAAAAGTGCGAACAAAATTCTTAAAATCATAAGTATGGCCTACGAATTTAAGGCTAGGGAAATTATCCTCGCTCTTTACAATTCAAAGGTTCGTCCCCGTCTGGATTACTGTGTTCAGTTTTGGTCACCCAACTCGTGATTCCCGGACTGATCTTAATCAGCTTAGAAAAAAGGTTTTAAGAGATGATGTAATACAGGTATTCAGAATCATCAAACGTTTCGATGATCTCGATCTAAGCAGGTAATAAGGCCTGATTCGTCTGACTGTACACATAGTAATGGATACGAACTCGTGGTCAAACGTTTTATCTTGAATGAGTCTAAGAACTTTTTCATCAAAATAATTGTTGACATATAAAATGATATACTGAGTAGAATGGCTGAAACCAGAACCCTAAATACGTTTTCCCCTTCAAGTCCACGACTGGCATTAATTTCGCCCCTTTAGTTACATGAAAAGTTTGCAAGTGTTGCTAACTCAAACATCTGTTTGGCTTTCTACTCCTCCTACACTAGTCTGTGTCCATGTGATATCTTCCACTATCACACACAGCCTCTAAAGGACCCAGTGGTCTGTTGCTATACGAATTCCTTTGTATTCTCTGTCTGCAGGAAGAAGAGCAAAGGAAAAAGGATGGAAGAGAGATAGACAGGGATGGGGAGTCAAGACAGGTGAAAGGAGCGGAGGTCCAGGCCGATACTGGGGGAGGGAGGGAGGGAGGGAGGGAGGGAGGCTGGGTGAGAGGGAGGGATGGCGGTCCGTCGTAGTTCATAAATCTGCTGCTCTTGCTATTATCTGGACGGGCACCATCCCGCACTCTGCTCAACCTCATGTTAACCGCATATCAAAACCGAGAGACCTCTCTCTCTCTCTCTCTCTCTCTCTCTCTCTCTCTCTCTCTCTCTCTCTCTCTCTCTCTCTCTCTCACGAATAAAGAAAAATAATCCAGGGTAAATATTCTATATGAACATACAAAGTCTGATAACTGTGACATTCCAGAATCAATCTCACTGGTAACAATGAGATTCCTATGAACCCAAGTCGAATGTGGAAGAATGAGGAAACTGAGAACGTAACAGAGTTGGAGGGGCTACGAGTCCTTGGCAGCTGACACGTGGTGGTGTAGCAATATATATCAACCGGAAGTTTGAAGGAAATCAAATGAGAAAGTCATCCGACGAGAAATTTGAATCAGTGGCAATAAGATTACCAGCCTTAAACACAGCTGAAATTGTGACATAAGAAACACCTAAGAATAACATAATGAAGTTCAATTGAAGTACCAACAGTAATTGAGGAGATTAGGAAGAATACAAGCAAACCAGAAACAGGAGTGACATGATCAGGTGATTATAATCTTAATTTTGTAAGATGGGAAAAGAGTGGAACTGGTAATGGATGCAGATATATATACAAATCAGAGAATGTTATTCGTTAGTGAAAGGAAAAAGAGGTAAATAAGCTAATGGTCAGATGTGGGGCATTTATTCCTATCCAGGCGAAGACAAACCAACAAGAAATAACAACACAATTGACCTAGTTTTACAGATGACATAAAACTCGCCACAAACGCTAGAGATAATAAAGCCAGCATCTTGGATCTAGAAGTGTCTACTAACTTTAAGTATAAATGGTCAAAGACAGACAACGTTTTAAAATTTGTAAGTAACTCAGCAAGGGATACGCAGGCAGGGTCATCAGATCCGGAGCAATACCTGGGAACTTACTGAACAGGCATCAGTCGAAAATATACTGAATCCCGGCAAGGAAACATGCGATACCTAGAGAGCTATGAAACACGAGCAGAGTGACTCCAGAAACATTCAAAAGAAGATTTGACTCAAGGTTGAAGTCAGTACTGGTAGAACCTCGAATCGACGGTTACGGTAAAGGAGTTTTCGACAGGGAGAAACGAGCAAGACATAATGTAAGCATTACGCGCTAGCCCTTCCACTCTAGCAAAAAAAAATTTGCCATATGTACTCGTAGATAGGTTCAGTCTTTTCTCTATCTCTCTCCCTATCTCTTCCTCTCCTGCAGTCTCCATCTCTTGTCAACCCAGATCATCAGAGTGTAGACACAACTCTTACACCCACCAATCATAATCCTGAAGACTTGACTCCCGTGTAAACCCTGTCTCACACGTAAACAAGCCAGTCATAAATTATCATCTGTTCATTACGTAAACTTTCCCTCACGCAAACTAATCAGTCATACACTTAACCTATTGATCACTACGGCACCACTTACCCTTAGGTATGATGACGTGACCTTTGACCTGAACTTTAACTATTGCGCAATCATTCCCTCACATAAACTAAGCATTCATAGCCATAAGGCCTTAACTAGAATGTAAACCCTCCCGTACATGTAAACTGTCTATAATCATAACCCCCCCCCCACTGTAAACCCTGTCCTCCTCAGTTTGGTCTCCACCCACAGCGGATCAGAAAATTAATGGAGTGTGCTGAGCCTGCGCGCTTAATATGTTTGAACGTGTCTGGACCAACAGTGTTGTTGACATATGCCTCAGCTGGGGAGGGCTGGTGATAGCTCCGGTCTCTCTCGTGTTCCACGCTGAAGTTTTTTTTTTTTTATTCACTCGGTGCATGAATGAAGATAATTCTGTGTTGTGAAGAGGAAGGCTGGTGATAACTCTGTCTTGTTTGGTATTAAACGTTGAAGGTTTTCTATTCATTTAGTGCAAGAATAGATAGATCTCTGTACTGTGAAGGATAGCGAATTGATGTGTCTTTTTTGATGTCAAATATATGATATATCTTATTTATCTTGGGACAAGAAGTGATCGGTTTCTGTCTAGTGAATGGTAAGAAATTCATTCATCTTTTCTTCATGAACTGCTACACGCTTTTAAAGTTTCCATTATCATCTGAGGTTATTCTTCCATATAATTCTATCCTAAGAAAGGCTTAGAATATATCTCTCACCGTGATCTGTTCACGGTTAAACACTAAATGTTTCCAATGTTTAATCTCTATCAAATTCTTTCAATAAAAACAGACGCTGACTTTCCGTTTCATTATGAATTGTTTTAAGGACAGATAACTCTTGAAGTCTACGGGTATGACTGTCATTTGGGAAGAACAGAGAAAAATGTGCATTACCTAAACGTTGGAGTTAATGGCTATCGCCTGGTACAGACGGGGTCATCATGCTCCTTAAGAGTTTACCATAAGCATCAAAGACACAGATCAGTGTATCGATGTTGCTGGATTCAGTGTTCATAAACAGCTTATGGTCTTCCGGCCATAATTTTCATCATAAATCAAACATGTGACTACATACAGAACGTGAACTGTTAGTAATATCTTAATGTTAATATCCCTGATGTTAGGGGAGAAAGAATAAGGCGGAGGAGGGCTATAAATCCTTGCACCTATATTATCACCTTCTAGAATAAGGAACAGAAGAAGGAACTAAGAGAATACTTGTACGGGAAAGGCAAGAAGGTCTGAATGAAAACAAGTGTACACATATGTCCTCCAAAGACAAGTACTGCCTTATGATATCCTCTCATAAACCAGAGATAAGCCAGAGTTAATATTCCCAGTCCCTCAACAAACGCTATTTTCAGTGAGCACAAGCATGGATTTGGGTCATTCCCAGCGGATCCATGCATCGTTTGTTCTACTTACGGGACGCAGAGAATAAACATATATCTACTTTCGCGAGCCCCCATTCGCATCTTTGCCTTCATACATTTGTGGAGAATGATACCTCCCGGAGAAATACAGTGAGAGATCTCATCCTTTCATGAACATACTTTGGTATTAGTATTTCCAACAGATGTTCCGAAACAGCTGTAAATGATCCACGGGAATGAAATCTAAACGTACACAAGACAGAGGAGAATGATCAGTGGTCAGGGCCAGGCTGAGGGACGGAAATGTCGTAAGAGAAGGATGTACCAGTCAGTGCCAGTAACTGTTTCCCGTACAAAAGGCCAGAGTTTCGTGACAAGCTAATGTATTCTGGGGGTGTCAGAATAAGGCGGTTTGATTTATCTCGTATCTTGGGATGAAGCCCCAGATAAATGGCTCGTACAAGCGGGATCAGATTTACCCAGTCTCTTCATGATTAGTCGAAATAACTGTCTTTAGTTTGAGCGAGAATTTGACCTGATTTTCTTTTCTACGTCACATAACACGACTCTAGTGCATTTTGCCCAGGCCGAAAAAGGTAAATCATACATGTGAGTTTCTATATATATTCAATTACGTTAACCCAAGGTCTTCTTTTCCGGGACTCTTGCAGCTTCAAGGCTGCGCTACATCCAGTAGCAGAGAAATGATGGATTCCTTTGGAGTTAGAAGTTCCTCAACGATACTGTACTCCTTTTATTCTACTGATGATGACATAACCTCGCCGAGGGTGCAGCCTCATACAGGCCTCCTTCTGTTCGTCTCTTACTATTTTCTAACGGGGCAGCCACAGACAGAGGAAGGGGTTGGACTGGGGAAGGTGTGGTTCTGAAATGAAAGAGAGTCACAAACCGCGGTAGGTGTATGGCGTTGGTTTTATGGTGTGTGTGTGTGTGTGTGTGTGTGTGTGTGTGTGTGTGTGTGTGTGTGTGGAGTAAGGGTTCTGGAAACGCGTGCTTGGTGTCTTATTTATATCCCGCCAGCAGACTGGGAGTACGTGTGTAACGATGTTATTTCCTGTTAGTTGAGGAAAGGTAAGGAAAAGTAGCTAAGCTTAGCCAGACATTGTTCATTGTGTTCATCGATGGATGGCTGAGGGGGATCCCTTTGTGTTTTGAGGCTCCGAGGGAACCGAGGGTGTTCCACGTCTATACTGCAGCTGGGGTGAAGGATGTGGCTACAGTTTGTGACATGGTTATACTTCCTAGCCTTTGCCATTACTTTCTGCGCTACATCTCTAGAGTATACGCCAACCGAGTTGATGCTCTCTTTCTCTCTCTCTCTCTCTCTCTCTCTCTCTCTCTCTCTCTCTGTGGGAACCTTTATGACCGCGTCGTGTAAAAGAATTCCTCGGTAGTCCCCTAGTTTTTCGACACTTTCAATTTCGTTTAATTCGCAAATCCATCAGGCCGCAGTGGATGATTTATGCCCGACGCAGAACCCGGCAGGGGGGGACGGGAAAAGAGGAGGGGAGGAAGAGGGAGCAAACGAGGGGAAGGTTGGGAGGAGAGAAGGGGAAGAGGGGATGACAGAGGCAATTGTACCTCGATCACACGAATACAAAGACCAAGTTGGGGACATAAGAGAGAGAGAGATGAGCGATCGGGAGGAGGGGGATGGACGACAAGCAGATAACGCTGATAGGCCGAGGGAGAGTGAGAGACGGGGATGCGAAGGGCGATGGAGAGCAGGCGTTCGGGAACATAGGGTGGGGACCAGCAGGATGGTGACAAAAGCTGAAAAGGGGAGGCGGTTAGGAGGACCGTGGTTGGTTGTTGGTTGTTTGACCGGTTGGAGGGTTAGTTAGTTAGCTGGTTGGCTGGTTGGTTAGTTAGCTGATTGGCTGGTTGGCTGGTTGGGTGACTAGTTGGATCTTAGGCCTCCCAACTGCCAAGGCATTAAGGCCGTCACCGTCAGCATGTAAACGGTACCTCAAAAAAAAGACAATGAACACATTTTCTTTAAAGTTACAGATGATTCTAAGACTACATACAATATCACAAATGTATATGGAAAGAATATGAAACAACAATCAGGACAGAGAACTTCTAAAAGAACGGAAATTAAATAACTATAGAGAGAGACTAAGTGGTTATACAGTAGTAGTAAAAACCCTTCAGATTTTATATAAGAATGATGATCATCATATATTTCGACTTTCATTCGTAAAACGTCTATGATATCTTCATTATATACACCTGATTAAATCTCTGGTAGTCTGGGTTGAACCATTATGCACCGAATAGGGGGGAAATCTTGATTATTTGTTTCGTGTCTCCAACTGTCGAGAAGAAAAGATAGACGTATTGTACAACTGGCTGTGAGTCTGATAGAAATTGTGTTCCAAGGATCATTGAATCGAGAGATAAATTTCGACTTGACTCTTCAGATGGAAGAAAGGGAAGTACGTATCTGTCAAGCAATAGAAAGCATTGTATTAATGAATCTTTTTTGTATCAACGATGGAGTCCCAGATACGATGAAAGGCAAGACCGACATACTCACGTGTATAAACCAAGAAGCATGCACCTGTACGTACTAATTCTGACTGGAATCTAGTCTCACGGTGGTAAGCTACTTGGTGCCTCTGTTTTACTGCGGACAGCATAACGCTCTGGTTCATACCACATAGCCTATGATAATTCCGATACCAAAATGGCTCCTGATGTTATCGTATAGCCTATAATAAAAAAATAGCGATACGGAAAAATCTATCGGATAAGATTAATACCAACGAGCATCTAGCTGATTTCATATAGCCTTTGATATTGCCGATACCAAAGAGGCTGTAGGTGATATCGCATTGCCTCTATCAATTCCGATACCAAGGGGATCTCGCTTGAACTCCATAGCCTCTGATAGTGCTAACACCATAAGGCTCTGTTTGATATCGTATAGCCACTAAATAGTTTCGATATCAAGGAATTATGTGTTATCGTCTAACCTTTGGTATTCCCGATATAGGTATGTCCTATGAGATATAGCATAAAGCTGTATAATCGATATCGTATAACACAGGCCCGTGGTCTTCACCATCCTCCTCCCACACTCGATGGTCCTGTCAATATCAAGAGGTCTCGGCGAGCACTGAGGTTGTTCCCACCACGTCCCCAGACAGCTGTCGATAGCAAAACATTCCGGGTGTATCGTCCCAACGATACTCCTGCTAACAAGGCGTCTCTCTGCCTCTGCAGCATATTTGTTGAGAACAGAAGACGTCGACGTCTTTGGCTCGAAGGACCAGAAGGACAGGTTGAGGGGTGAAGTCGACCGGCGTCTTTGATTTGGTGAGCCCGATGGAAAGGTTGAGGGTTGAAGTCGATGTCTTTGGTTTGGTGGACCAGAAGTAGAGGTTGAGGGTTGAGGTCGACGTCTTGGGATCGTTGGACCAGAAGGAGAGGTTAATGATTAAGGTTGACGTCTTCTGGTTGGGTGGACCAGGAGAGGCTAAGGGTTGAAGAGGACATCTTTGGCTGAGGTATTATATAGTTTTTCCTCAGTGCTGAGAAGGTATATGTCTGTCGTCTCCTACTTCATTCTTTACATGTTAAATATCTCCATTTGGAGAGCACCATAAACTAGCCGCTCTTGCGAGAAAAGAAAAGTAAAATCAAAATCTACGACCCAACAAAAAGTATGAATCTTATGACGATATATAGAGCATTGTTCCTTTGCGCATGTTACTTGTCTTTTGTATCTATACATTGACGTTCTATACCTTTAAGGATTTTGCAAAATTATGTTATATTAAAACAAAAGAAAAAAATAGTGTCATACGTTATAGGCCTGTGAACTTAGCAAGATTTTATCTCTGGCTACAGTGTGTTAAAGGTAAAAATAGTGCAGAGATGGACGTGCAAGATGAATCTCGATCCCTCTTCTACGACCAGTCAAGAGACACTAAACACAGAGGTGCCCCCAACTCCTTCTCGCCATCACCTAACGGTGTCAGGACTGGACCCTCTGAAGCCCATCTGGTTTATAACAGGACGAACGGGTATAAAATTACCATCGGACAAACCAGTTCTTCCAATAGCACTTCGAAGAGTCCGTCTCCCACAATACTGGTACCGGCTCAAGTTCCGTTGGCGGAAGAATATATATATATATATATATATTCACAGTATAAGCAAGCATACTTTTTACCTTAATACACTGTTTGTTAAAGACTTATGCATATTCAATATTCACTAGCTTTCTGATTTTTTTTTCCTCACCACACGTTTTGCTTCATCAGATAAAGTGTGATTTAAATGTTCTATATTAATTTTTCCTTTATTCTTGAAATATGTGAGACGTTCGGGTGCACGAACACTGCCCATCTTCAGTAAAATCAATCATAAATGATGCAACACAATATAAAGAACAAAACGTGAATGATTACATCTTGAAGTTTTATAGATGATATCGGTGACATTGATAATATGTTAATCGTTGAACCGTGTTCTCTCGGAGTTCATGCAAAAGTTGGGGGGTTCGGATGAGGCTTCCTCCCTACCTCCATCGGACTTTCCTCGATGCGGAAACCTTAGGCAAACCCCCTAACCATTGATCCAGCGTGTTTGATCCCTGCAAGCCACGCCACTACGCATGAACCACGAGGGGAACACTGTCTAACGATCAATAATGAATATAGGACATTTGATTCACACTTTATCTGATGAAATAAAATGATTGAGAAAAAAAAAAGAATGCTGGTGAATGTTCAATATGAATTGGTGTTTAACAAAAAGAACTTTTATATAATCGCATATACATAAACTCTTGGCTTAAGAGAATGACGTGAAAAAACAACAAAAAATCTAAAACCATACAGCTCTATACACTTCAGTCTTCTCTTCCATTTCAAACTCCTTTCCCCTGTCCCACTTCTCCCTCCTCTCCTCTAATGACCCTACTGAAAAAAGAAAATAAAAAAAAAGGACTTTCTCTCGGGGCTGGAAAGTAGTGAGAGTAGGGAGGGGTTGCTGAGAGTCGGCGCGGTCTACTGGGGGAGATCTGCACCACCTCCGTCCAGCGCAATAAGGCAAGACAACAGGTATCAGCTGACGTTGCGTGAAAATTGTGAGACTAATGCAAATAGTTGAATTTCAAGGATAAGGTTGTTCTAGTACGCCATGTTAACAGGTACAAACCTCTTTCGCAGTCAACCGTATGGTGAAAATAGCATAAACGCTATTTTTCTGCGTGATATATGCCAATCTGTGCTAGAAAATGATTTTTGTTAGTCTCCTTGTTCTATGGTACTCCTTCGTAAGATACCACGTGAAAGGTGTAAAAGATGAACTGCAGTTCAAAAAGATTATAAGTACCGCTAGGTTATTAAACGGAGATACGGTGTTTAGCAGAACTTGACCACGTATAAAAAGGTATCTACAACTTGAGTCTGTTTTACTCCAGTGAACTGCAAATCACGTAATAACCCGAGATTACATACCAAAGGTGGAACCAACGTGTACTAAGTCACTCACAATCAACTTTGTCTTGGCAACTGTATTCTTAAACCAGTACTCGGTAGGGCCTCTTCTCTGTTACAATCAGAATCTATCTAAACCTATAGCTTTCGCCTGGTTATTCTAATTTCTTTAATCTTGTCCCAAACTCTTGGATTCTTTTGGTCTTCACCTCTTATCTTCAACTGGCAGGCCAAGGATCAGATGTTGTTGTTTTTGTAGTTCTACGCTGTCTAGTGTTTCATCTGCTGACTCTACAGTCTGTGGCTCCGCTGTCTCTACAATCCACTGACTCTGCAGTCTGCGGCTCTACCAACCCTGCAGCCTATGGCTTTGCTGACTCCGTAATGTGTGGGTGCGCTGATCATGTAGTCTGTGGCTAAGCTGATTTTGCAGAGCCTGCAATCTGCAGCCCCACTGACTTTGTAGTGCGTGGTTCCACGGTTGCTACGCTGACTCTACCTACAGTCTGGGACTCTTGCGGAAGGTCAGATTTCAGTCTATGCCATAAAAGTTTCACGTGTGTTACTATGTCACAGATGCAAATCAGAAACCAAAATCACAGGAAAGGTCTTCACGAGGGCTCGTCACGGTCTCCAGTACATTACCCAAAGCCACATCATCTGGTGTGTGTTTGGAAATACACGTATTTGGTAACTGTGCTCAAAATACATTGGAAGAAAACGGTGCAAAAGAATAACATCGTAGATTATGAAACGCACAAAGCAAAAACGAAAATGAAGATGGCGGAGAAGATCCTTCATTGAAGACGAGAATATCTTAATGGTAACATCAACGATGGAAATTTCTCGTAGAGGAAGTACAATATCACCACACATATCGCCTACCTTAACTCCGTTTGAACGATGCACAGAAGCTGACGGTAATGTCTGCTCCAAGTATGCAAGCAGTAGAGATCTTAAGAAAAGAATCGAATCTTTTACAAAATATGAGACGCTTAGTATCAAACTGAATGAGACATGAACTTTGTTACCACCATTCACTAAACAAATCTAGCCGTTTACGCTGAGGATGTCAGAAGAGTATCAAATTATATCTCCCGGACAACCGACAAAATGTAGTGGAACATTTGACAGACATGTACGAGGAAAACTATAAAGATTAAAGCGGCATAATGTACAGCGACAGTAAAAAACTATGAGATGCCATACCTTCCAGTATCCGTGTCCACTGGAGGCACTTTTAACAGAATCTTCCATCATCTTAGACACAGTCATAATGCAACTAAAAGGAAGAAACTAAGGAACTTACACATTCTTTGACAGCTCCAGACATTCTGCAACGCTTATTTCGTGTGCAATACTGTTGTTCATGCGCAATGAGGAAGACGAGCAGCAAAGTGGGATTATCTGTGAATTCAGTCAGCTGCTGTTGTAATCAATATACGCTACTGAAGAAGGTTAGTGGAAACCATCAACACGTCACTTACCTGGAGTGGGTCCTAAGAGTTGGGCAGGTGGTCGCAAGGCATCAGATGGCAAACAAATTTGGATCTACTGTTAGCTGTCATGTGGTGGGAGCTATACATTCTGACCTGGCATTGACAGAATAAGACAAAAACATTAATTCATCTTTTATCTAAACTAAGTTTAGCCTAAACTATAAGTCTAAATCAACTTCATTTCACTGTGACAGTTGATCTGATGTTGAAAGTGAAAAAATACCAGTTCCCTACATGTCACATACACACATACAGATATGGTCAAGAATCCTTGAAAAAGTTCCCTTGATAACCAATATCTCTCCCTCATACACCGGTGTCGAAGCATTGGCTTCTTGATGGTAGCATAATGGGGAATATCTGGTGACATACCAGAGGCAGCTGAGACAATGTAAATAAAAGTAAGGTAATGAGGTGCGGAAGGTGAGTACAAGACTGGATGGTCTGAGAGCGAGTTTGAGTGAGGAGAACCTGGAGGAAGTGAAGTGCTGAATTCAGGTACCTGAGAGTGAACATGGAAGCGGATGGATCAATGGGGCCCTGGTTCGTATCCTGTCTGCTCGAGGTTTACGTGTTAAATGGTAGTGCGCGTTCATATGCACTATTTCGTGTTTCATATACCCCAATGTGTGAACGGTTAGGTTCTGTAAAATGCTAGCTGCTGGCTGTGTGAACCTGATGGGATTTGGCCAATCTAGATCCTGTTGTTCACCGCAGTGAGACGAAGGGTATTCGAATGCTTAAGTATTCGAATAGCCATTTCGGTTTTAGAGGCGATCATAACCGAGCGGTAGCGCTCCCGCCTGCCACGCTGTGGACCCGGGTTCGTATCCTAGCTGTTCGAAGTTTACGTATTATATATATATATATATATATATATATATATATATATATATATATATATATATATATATATATATCAGTGGTGTAAACGACATTAGCATCATCACTCGCTGAACACTGCATAACATCTGACTTATACATTATTACTTTGCGGATGTTTTAATATCTCCCTCTTAAACAGTTTTGAATTACCCATTTATCTAATTTGAAAACGTCTGTACTCCAAATGATGGCAGTAACATATTCCCCATACTTTAAAAAATCCAAGAAAATGGGAGATGGTTTAGGGACGGCAACGTTATAGCATCAGGAGCGGCCATGTTTCCCCACATGTCCTTGCGCCCTCATCTCGTGCTTCCGGTGCTTTCGATTAGCTACCTCCGTGCCCAGGTCACTTGCCACCTGACAGGCGTAGAGAAGGGTATCTCATGGCTTTTTTTTTTCTATTATTTTGTATTTTCTTTCATTCTTGTCAGTGAATTTATATAACTGATACCCTGGAACTGATTTTGAAATCTGAGTATTTCCTTCAACCTTGAGCAGCGTTTCTTTGTAATAATGTATTGGTGAAAGAGAGACAAAGTTTCGTTAAGTAAGTGTTGTGTGGACAGTGGACTGTGTGGACTTAGGGCAGCTGCTGTAGCAACTGTTATCACAGTGATGTCAACGTGCACTATCTGTGTAAATGTCAAGGCCTGCCCTACTGAAGGCCTTGCATTAATTGCGACGGCTCTGTATGTGTCCTGAGCATGAATAAGCGACTCGGCTTGCTATCTAGTTATGTTAAAGTTAGGTTCGGTTAAGCTTAGATCGAGTTAGATTATGTTAGGCTATACAGATGTCCTCTCTTAACACAGTAAGCATCCTGTTTACCGAAATATGATTTCCTGTTCGCATATGTAATGAACACACAGCCGGAGCCTTGAGGTGAATAATATACATGATGAGTAGGAGTAATCTATCTTTTTTTGTTGTTGTCTGAAGGTCAGCCTCACATGGGCAGTGTTTGGTGGTGTATGTCATGTGAGTGCCACTGAACCCCAGTATACACATTGTGTATGCACTGAATACATTCCTTATGTCTTGTAAAACACTGTAAAGAGATTAGGTATATATAGTAGTTGCCTACAGGAAATATGTGGTATCAACAGTTAACGCATCATCAAAGATATGTGTCTGGAGAGTGACGTGAGCAATAGAGGCTATTGGACGTTGCCCAGGAGGTTTTCGAGTTACACTTGCTTGATAGTGATGCAGGATGAACTAATATCGTATATTACAACGAAGAGCAACGAAATTGCGTAGTTAGCCAGTCTTGGTATTACATGGCTTTTATTCTCGTCTGTTCAATCATCTTTCTCTTTTATTTGTGTGTGCGTAAATACATTATGTAAAGAAAAGAAAAATAGATAACATCTTATTGGATACAGGCAGCCATTCGGCTGAAAATACACTGCTGAGGTATTACAGATCCTACAGAACTGGGAGGCCATGATGGTTACTTGTTAAATAATCATACAAGAGATTAAGATTAGGGTGAGCTGGATATTTCCACACTTTGGATAAGAATATGGCTGAGGTACATTTTGATACCCAGGGTGGTAGATATACAGCGATAATTACAAAGAAAATGGTATAGTTTATATCAAGGAATAAAGTATTAAAACCAACTAAACTTATAATACATCGTGTGTGTGTGTGTGTGTGTGTGTGCATGTGCGCGGGCGCGCGCCCCACTGGGCCATTGTTGTGACCTGAGCAACGCTCCCTTTTTGTCCCACTTCCCCCAGACCTACCCTTTTCCTCATCCCTCTGCCTATCTACTCTTCGTTTCTCTCCTGTTCCCCCACTCTCCGTGTCCCCGTCCCACGCCGGGCTCTGTGTCGGGCATAAATCATCCGCTGTGGCCTGATGGATTTACAAACTAAACGAAATTGAAAGTGTCGGAAAAAACGGAGACTGATGAGGGAATTATAAGTTTACGCGACAAGGTCATAAAAAGTCCGGGAGAGAGAGAGAGAGAGAGAGAGAGAGAGAGAGGGGAGCATATGCACAAAAAAGGCAGAACAGAAGAATAGTTACCACACTGGTTTTATAACCTAACCAAAATGTGCTGGATGTAGCCAAGCTTCTGTGCCTCATCTCTTCCATATCCAGACAGACTGTTAATACCTAAAAGCCTCTCTAACATCCTACGGTGGCGGCCTCGGTCGGCGGTAATGTTTTCAGGAACACATAATAAATCCGTTTTGAAGATCATAAATTCATCTTCCAAGGGAACACGCTGAATGTGTTTTCAGCACATTTGATGTGTTCTCAGGAGCACGGAAAAAATGAAAATAACAGAATTATCGGTAATGATATGACTACTTCTACTACTACTACTAATGATAGCAAGAGTAATGATAATAGTAGTAATAATAATAATGATAATAGTAATAATAATAATAATAATAATAATAATAATAAGAAGAAGAAGAATAAACAATGATGATGATAATAATAATAATATAAAAAAAAAATAATAATAATAATAATAATAAAAATAATAATAATCATATAATATAACAATAATAATAATGATAATAATAATAAAGATAATAATAAAAATTATAACAATAATTAAAATGATGATACTACTACTACTACTACTGCTAATAATAATAATAACAAAATAATAATAATAATGATAATAATAATAATAATGATAATAATAATAATAATAATAATAATAATAATAATAATAATAATAATAATAAAGAAAATAATAATGATATATAAAGGAGTGGGATTGAAGGTCATGTAATTACGAAACCTCGTTAATTAAGGCTAATTCCGTGCCGGGTGACGAACATTCTGCTCTCAGGTCTTGGCACGTCCCTGACTACTAATTGCCCTCCTCTGTCTTATTGCGTCCGTCCCTGCCATTCTTTCCACCTCATTCTGATTCAGTCTTGCATTCTTATATCTCCCCCCCCCCCCTCCTGTGGTGAGGAAGACAAACTGTCCTTCTTTTCTATTTCATATTCCATCTTTTTCCCTTGGCCAGAATATGAAACTCGCGAGACCATATGCCTTTGATCAAGCATACAGATATCAGTCTGTTTCTCGTGCATGCGGCCAAGGCCTTACCTCTAAATTGGAAAGATCACGGGTCATCTTCTCCAGTATAATAGCGGAGATCAAGTACAGTCTCCCAAAGAAGTACCGGCCCCTTTTCTCATCGAAACAATGTAGCACAATGGACGAAAAATATTCTGCTACTTTACTGTGAGACCTGCATGATGATGCTCGTACGACTGGCATATGTTTTAAGGTCATGAATGAGCCAACTTCATCCTTAGTATCATATAGTAATGTAGCGAGAATACATTGGTGGCAGTGAAATATATTTATACTTGTATATCATAGCTGAGAATCCATGAGCAAAACTAATATCCAAAAGTCAGAGGAAAACTCAGGTTTCTGTTATAGTTGACGGACAGTGAACAACGCTAGGTTACGCTTGGCGGTGGCAGTTCAGAATAGGTAAAAAAAAATCAGAAACTTTTTCTTTATCTCACTTGATATTATTGGAACCTTTACCAATCAGCCAATCAGTCGGTTGGGCATAACTCCGTGGCTTGTCCATGGTGGTGCCGGTGTCAGCGTGCCTCCTGATCCACAGGGGTATTGTGTGATGGGAAATGCCATGGCGTGGCGCTATCTCCTTATTGCTAAGGCCTACGTCGTGAAGGGCGATGATACTTCTTCGTGTTGTTAATTATATCAAATAATTAGCTAATGAATTTTAGGGTAGTTAACCAAAGGGTTGATATGAGATTTTCGTGCAGATCTGAAGAAGTTGAAAATTTCAACAAAATCCCACTCTAATTTCTTGCAAAATACTTCAAATTTTTAAGATATTTTGAACATTTTGGATTTTGTTCAGACTATCACCATAGGCAATATTAAGCATGTTGAATGGGAATCTTTTGTCAAAAATTTACATTTAGCTTAATTAGTTAAGTAATTAGCTAATGAATGTTAGCGTAATTAACCCAAGTGTTAATATGGAAAATAATTGGAGATATATTCTCACTCCAGATTATTATTCTGCATAAGGAGTAACATTTATAATGAGGTTTTATGCAACTCTGAAGTTGAAATGTCATCAAAATCCCACCAAAATTTCAAGCAAAACAGTAGAATTTTTTCATGATTTTTTGAACATCTTGGATTTTGTTCAAAATCTCACCATAGGTACTATTTTGTATGCTAAGAGAATCTGTTACCGAAAACTTACATTTAGGTTAACTAGTCAAGTTATTAGCTAATGAATTGTAAGGTAATTAACCTAAGTGTTAAAAGGCAAAACATTAGGAAACAGAATTTTTCACCCCAAAGTCTCATTCAGCATAAGGAATAACATCTATAATGAGATTTTTCTGTAGATTTGAAGATGAAAATTTCAAAAAAATCCCATCAAAATGTCAAGCAATATGCCTGAAATTTTTCAGAATTTTTTGAACATCTTGAATTTTGTTGAGAATGTCACTATATGTACAATCAAGCATACTGAATGAAAATCTATGGTCAAAAACGATAATCTATTTTAGATAGTCAAGTAATTACCTAACTACTGTCAAGGTAATTCACCCAAGTTTTGATATGCAAAATATAAGTAAATGGATTTTTTCACTTCAAGTTTTTAATCACAATAAGGAATAACATCTAGAATGAGATTTACATGTGAATCTGAGGAAGCTGAAAATTTCACCAAAATCCCACCAAAATGTCAAGCAAAATCCCTGAAGTTTGACGACTTTTTGAACACGGATTCTGTTCAAATTTTCACCATAGGTATTATCAAGCATGTTGAATGCGAATCTGTAAAAAACTTACCTTTAGGTTAATTGGTCAAGTAATTAGCTACTGAATGATAGGGTAATTAATTCAAGTGTTAATACGCAAAATATTAAGAAATGGAGTGTTTTCACTCTAAATTATTATCTAGCATAAGGAATAACATCTATAATGAAATTTTCATGCAAATCTGAAGAACTTGAAAATTTCATCAAAATCGCACCAAAATGTCAAGGAAAATTCCTAGAATTTTTCATGTTTTTGAACATCCTGGATTTTGTTCTGAATCTCACCATACGTATTATCATCTTCATCCTTTTCTGAATTGTCTTCATCCTCTTCTTTGACCTACCTTCCCCCCCCCCCCCTTCTTCCTCTTAATATATATTTTCTACCCATTTCTTCCACTTCCTTCCTCTTCCCAAGGCTCCCTCCCCTCAGTAAGAATGTCTGGTCCACTCCCGTCTCGTTAACCGGCTTTACCTGTTGCAAGCCATTAGCAGTAACGACCGCGTCACCCAACTAATAACCACCAGTCAACGCTCGTCACGAATAAGTCAAGAAAAATTCCTCTCAGACTCTTTTTCCCAGGAGCCTTCAAGCCATCCTTCACTAATGAGCAGTTGCCCAGTTAGCCTCCGTCATCTCAAACCGCTTCTGTAACCTGGCATATTTCACCTTCCCTCCTAACTAGATAGTTAACACTCAATTGCCGCTAGCTATTATCCCCTTGTTACATTCCCGTGCAGAAAAATGTGCCCGTCAGTATGGATTTACAGCCTTTACTATGAAGACGATCTTCAGAAGCGGGTTTTTGTAACTGGATTCTTATAATGGACCATTCGACTGGGTAATGACTCTCTTGCTTCTAACATAACTGTAAAACTTAGGGTATCTTTTGGTATTTTCATTAATATACGCTTCATACTGACATTCACTTTCTCAAGATAAATTCACATGAATTACTCTATCGTACTGTCAATTGGTCTCTGAGTTCCTTATCAGCTACCTTCTTAAATAACAGGCACTTTTTATTTCACTGTGCTACACCTTGGCATTAATTCAAAAATAGACCGACTACTGTGCATTGGCAAGTGTGTTTCATCGACTGCTTTGAAAGTTTTACTGAAGCGTTTCCAAGCTACATTCATGTCGTTTTCACTCACTGTATTATTCTAGTTCTGCCTGTCAAGAGCAATGCAAAGATCATTAAAGTTAGAATTTCAATTTCTTTTCCGACTGTCATGTTGGCCAACATTACATGTAGAGTTGAAATTGACCTCAGAAGTAATTTGGCGTTGATTACTTGTACCAAACTTTTCTATAATTTCAGCATTATGCACGAGATCCTCATTTGTAGTTAGAACAAAATGTGATATATTCTCGCCACGAGAAGGCTTCTCGACTAATTGGATTGGAGCATTGTCAAGCAAATTTAGGATGAGCCCATGCCCGGAGTTACTGGAAAGGGACTCCCACCCCATTTAGATATCTCCCAGAAAATCTTGTTCATTACAAACTTTTACTAAATGATGATAAAATCTTTCGTCTGCCTCTAGTGTCAATGTAAGAGGACCTATAAACTAGCTCTACTCTAATTTTCTTACGAAGTTTATATTTAATTTCTACAAAAATCAAGTCGACATTCTCAATGGCTACAACAAGTTTTACTGTCAACGGGATTTACACGCGTTTTAGCGAAGAATAAGGCACCACCGCCTATTTTGTTTCCCCTATCCCTATTAAAGAGTGTACACACTGGAATTACGTACTCGACAAGGAAATCTGCATTGCTGATATCTGACCAAGATTCGACAGTGGCAATCATATCATATTTTCCATCTAACGCTGTTGTCTCCAACAGTGAAATTTTACCGAGTATACTCCGAACGTTAACGTAAGATATTTCTAGATGAGGCTCAGACCTGTTTCGAGGGGTACTTGCGAAGGGGAATGTGTCTGCGTGTCGTAAAAGGCGACTAAAAGGGGAGGGAGCGGGGGGCTGGAAATCCTCCCCTCCGGTTTTAACTTTTCCAAAAGAAGGAACAGAGAAGGGGGCCAAGTGAGGATTTTCCCTCTAAGGCTCAGTCATCTGTTCTTGACG
>JAYMFT010210741.1:0-11515 GCA_038088735.1 Panulirus argus
CTCTCTATATTTCAATTAGGGCCCGGCCTTGATGTGGACTTTTGTCCGTGACTGGAGCCTTCAACATACAAAAAAAAGTAATTCGCCAATTCGTCCCACATCCTGGCTGCCTCGATGATGTCTGGGTCGCGTTCCCCTGTGCAGCATGTCGGACACCAGATCCGTCGAGGCTGCGACGGAAGAGAGGAAAGCTGGGACAGCGACCTGGGAAGCAGTGTGGATCCCGACACCTCCTCGTCTGACAGGAAGGGTTGATTGTTCCCACTGGGGATCCTTCAGACCTGGGATGTAAGGTCATCTCGAGTACTCACTTAAGGATGTTGTCTCAGTCTCCAAATCTGCCGCCGTCGAAGAGGGTGAGAAGACCCGAAGGAAGTGGGCTAACGCCCGTAAGGCGCAGGGTGTGTGGTGGGCAGGAGCAGTGGGGAGCCTGTCTTCCATCCCTCGTAAATCTCTCAACTTTTCAGTGGCCCTGGACCCCGAGGGGGAACCGAGTACAATGCGAAACGTTTGTCATGTCTCCTCAACCTACATCTGGCGTTGGCTGCCGCTGGTATTTTGCTGGGACTGGTAAAGCGTTGGGAATGTTAACTGTCCACTGGAAGATAAGTACTTTGTCTCTTTCCATACAAAACATTTCCCAACCAGTCTGTCTCCACCGCTACGAATGACACACTGACCGAACCCTAATTATAACGTTAGATCAACCTCAGCGAATCCTTTCATGATTAAGAATATCTACTTTAAGTTACCTTAAAACCTCCCGATTTCTATGTTAGGTAAGATACGGTTCTCTTGGGTTTCTGTCTCCGTCAAGGAGTCATCCCCGTAACTGGCCGCTGCTCCACGTCGCTGTTCAAGTCTGGCGGCAAAACCTGAAGCCACTACTGAGAGCAGAGACAACACTGGATTGTATAGTCAGGATTAGTTTGTTGCATTCGATTGCCTTGCCCACGATTCCTAGGATTGTATTCTCTCTTCTTACTCCGTCGACGTATTTTCCTACTTGGGTTTACAAGTTTATATGTTCAGAGTTTAATGTATGTAAACCTTTTCCCTCATTTACTTTATTAAGGTCAAGAAAACTGTGCTGCAGGTTGACGTTTCGTTTGTACTTTTCATTTGTAAAACTTTGATATGAAATAAATCCGTAACAGAAAGTGTCCTTCTGCAGCTGCAGACGGGCACTTTCTGTTACGGCTTCATTTTATAGCTCTCGGTGTCGTCCCTGAATATTGATATCTTACGGCGCCGCCCAATATGACTACCATCAATATATATCAGAAAGACTTTTTCTCAAGGCTGATCCCTGTGGCACGCCACTTGTTACGGCTAATCGTCTAAAGGCCTGACCGTTTACGACCAGTCAGACATTTTTCTAACTAAGTACAGCCCAATTTGCACCTTGTGACACTTTTGCTGGTAACCTTTGATGTGGAACTGACTTTACATAATGATATGTCAAAATCTAAACAGATGATGACGACCACTTTAGTCTCATTTCGCATGATTATGTCAAAAGAAGAAGAGTAGATTCGTCAGACATGAACGATTGTATCGACAACTGAGCTGAGAATGAATGATTTCGTGACGACCTTCTGAATGATTTACGATGTTGTCGCAAATGAGGATTTCCATGAGTCTGCCGACTACGTTAGTCGGACTAACTGGACGATGATATCCTGAGTCTTTGTCTACTGATTCGTTCCTTGTGAGGCAACTTGGGGGACCGAAGCGTCTCTACCGTGACCTGTCTAGTGTGCGAGAACATCACCACCCGCCAGACACTGCAGACAGCCTGTCCACGTCTGACATTATCAGCGCATCCATGGATGATATCCCCAGGTGCTGACCACCTGGATGATGTCCTCAGATGCTGACCCCTGGGTGATGTCCCCAGGTGCTGGCCCCTGGATGATATCTTCAGGTGCTGGTCCTTGGATGCTGACACCTGGATGATGTCCCCGTTTGCTTACCCCGGGAACTGACCCCTGGATGATGTCCCCAGGTGCTGGTCCCCGGGTGCTAACCATTGGATGATGTTCTCTGTTGCTGACCAATGGATGATGTCCCCAGGTGTTAGTCCCTGGGTGCTGACCCCTGGATAATGTTCTCTGGTGCTGACCCCAGGAAAATGTCCCCAGGTGCTGGTCCCCGGCTACTGCCCCCTGGATGATGTCCCCAGGAGCTTGTCTCCGGATGCTGACCCCTGGACGATGTCCCCAGGTGCTGGTCCCTGCGTGCTGACCACTGGATGATGTTCTCAGGTGCTGTTTCCCGGGTACTGACCCCTGGAAGATGTCCTCAGGTGCTGGTCCGCGGGTGCTGACCTCTGAATGATTTCCCCGGACGCTGACCCCGGGTACTGACCCCTGGATGATGTCCCCCAGGTGCTGTTCCCTGGGTGCTGACCACTGGATAATGTTCCCAGGTGCTAGTCCCCGGGTGCCGACCCCTGGATGATGTCCCCAGGTGCAGGTCCGCGGGTGCTGACCCCTGAATGATGTCCCCAGGAGCTGGTCCCCGGGTGCTGACTACTGGATGATGTCCCAGGTGCTACTCCCTGGGTCCAAACCCCTGGATGATGTCGTCAGGTGCTCTGGTCCCCGGGTACTGTCCCCTGGATGGAAGTCCCCAGGAGCTGGCACCCGGTTGCTGAGCCCTGGATGATGTCGCCAGGTGCTGGTCCCCGGGTGTTGACCCATGGATGAAGTACCCCTGTGGATGATATCTCCAGGTTTTCTTCCCCGGGTGCTGACCCCAGGATGATGTCCGTAGGTGCTGGTCCCCTTTTGCTGACCCCTGGATGAATTCCCCAGGTGCTGGTCCCCAGGTGCTGACCCCTGGGTGATGTCCCAAGGTGCTGGCCCCCCGATGCTGACCTCTGGATGATGTCGCCAGGTGCTTGTCCTCGGGTGTTGACCCCAGGATGATGTACCACGGTACTGGTCCCCGGGTGTGACCCATGGATGACGTCTACAAGTGCTGATCCACAAGTGCTGACCGCTGGATGATGTCCCCAGTTGCTCGTCCCAAGGTGCTGACCCCTGGATGATGTCCCCAGGCCTTGGTTCCCAGGTTCTTACTCCTGGATGATATCCCCAGGTGCTGGTCTCCGGGTGTTGACCTCAGGATGATGTATCCCGGTGCAGGTCCTCGGGTGTTGGCCCGTGGATGATGTCCCCAGGTGCTGTTCCCCTGGTGCTGACATCTGGATGGTGTCCGTAGGTGCTGGTTCCCAGGTGCTGACCCCTGGATGATATCCCCAGGTGCTAGTTCCTGGGTGTTGACCCCTGGATGATGTCCCCAGGTGCTGGTCCCCGGGTGCTGACCCATGAATGATGTCCCCAGGTGCTGGTCCCCAGGTGTTTACCCGTGGATGATTTCCCCAGGTGCTGGACCCCGGGTGCTGACCCCTGGATGATGTCCCCAGATGCTGTTCCCGGATGCTGACTCCTAGATGATGTTCCCAGGTGCTGGTCCCCCGGTGCTGACCCCTGGATGATGTCCCCGGATGTCTACCCCTAGATGATGTCCCTAGGTGCTGGTCCCCGGGTGTTGATCCGTATATGATGTCCTCAGGTACTGATCCCGGGTGCTGACCCCTGGATGATGTCCCCAGGTGCTTGTCCTCGGGTGTTAAGCCCTGGATGATGTCCCCAGGTGCTGATCTCCGGGTGCTGACCCCTGGATGATGTCCATTGTTGCTGGTCCCCGAGTGCTGACACCTGAATGATGCCCCAGGTGCTGGTTACAAGTCGGTGACCCCTCGGTGATATCCCCAGGAGTTGGTCCCCGGGTGTTGACCCCTGGATGATGTCTCCAGGTGCTGGTCTCCAGGTGCTGACACCTGGATGATATCCCCAGGTGCTCGTCTCCGGGTGTTGACCCCTGGATGATATCCCCAGGTGCTAGTCCTTGGGTGCTTACTTCTGGATGATGTCTCCAGGTGCTGGTCCCCGGATGCTCACCCATGGATGATGCCCCCAGGTGCTGATCCCCAGGTGCTGACCTTTGGATGATGACCCAGAGTGCTGGTATCCGAGTGCTTACCCCTGGATGATGTCTCCTGGTGCTGCTTCCCCAGGTGCTGACCCTGGATGATGTACCCAGGTGCTGGTCCCGGGGTGCTGACCCCTGGATGATGTCCCCAGGTGCTGGTCCCCGGATGCTGACCCCTGGATGATGTCCCCAGGCCTTGGTTCCCAGGTTCTTACTCCTGGATGATATTCCCAGGTGCTGGTCCCCGGATATTGACCATAGAATGATGTACCCCGGAGCTGGTCCCCGGGTGCTGGCCCGTGGATGATGTCCCCAGGTGCTGGTCCCCGGATACTGAGCCCAGGATGATGTGCGTAAGTTCTGGTTGCAAGGTTCTGCCCCTGGATGATATCCTCAGGTGCTGGTCCCCGGGTGCTGACCCCTGGATGATGACCGTAGGTGCTGGTTCCTAAGTGCTGACCCCTGGATGATGTCCCCAGGTGCTGATCCCCGGGTGCTGACTCCTAAATGATGTTCCCTGGTGCTGACCCCTTGGTGATGTCCCAAGATGCTGGTCCCCAAGTGCTGACCCCTGGATGATGTCCCTAAGTGTTGGCCCAAGGGTGTGACCCCTGGATGATGTCCCCAGGTGCTTGTCCTAGAGTGTTAACCCCAGGATGATGTCCCCAGCTGGTGATCCTCAGGTGCTGACCCTTGGATGATGTCCCAAAGTGCAGGTATCCGAGTGCTGATCCCTGGATGATGTCCCCTGGTGCTGTTCCCCCAGGTGCTGACCCCTGGATGATGTCCCCAGGTGTTGGTTCCCGGGATTTTAACTCTGGATGGAGTCAGCAGGTGCTAGTCCTTGGATGCTTACCTCTGGATGATGTCCCCAGGTGCTGGTCCCAGGCTGTTGACTCCTGAATGATGTCCCCCGGTGGGTACTGACCCATGGATGATGTCCCCAGGAACTGGTCCCCGGATGCTGACCCCTGGATGGTATCCTTAGGTGCTAGTCTCTAGGTACTGTCCGCAGGATGATGTCCACAGGTGCTGGTCCCCGGTTGCTGACCCATAGGTGATGTCCCCAGGCGCTATTCGCCGAGTGCTGACCCCTGGATGATATTCTCAGGTGCTGGTCCTCGGATGCTGATCCCTGGATGATGTTCCTGGGTGCTGGTCCCCGGGTGCTTACCCCTGGATGATGTCCCCAGGTACTGGCCCCTGGATGCTGACTCCCGGTGCCTGACCCCTGGATGATGTCGCCAGGTGCTGTTCCCCAGGTGCTGACCCCAGGATGATATCCTCAGCTGCTGGTCCCCAGGTGCTGGTCCCCGGATGCTGACCTATGGTGTTGTCCCCAGGTGCTATTCCCCGGGTGCTGACCCCTGGATGATGACCCCAGGTGCTGACCCCAGACCAAACACTGACCAAGTCAACTGCTGTTAAAGTGCATAGATCAGTTGGATGGACGGATGCTGCGGTAAAGTAACCCTTAGGGCCGAAGTCCATTAGTGACATAATACGCTTTGTAATGGACATAGGCGCTGTATTGCAGCCATGATGGGTCTCAGCACCTCACTCTTACAGAAGAGGTGCATTAGTATTATTATGCCTTGTCCGGTGGCAACGAGTACAACCGCCGTACGTTGCCATCTTGTCTTTTAGGAAATTCACTCTTGTAGCAGAGATACATAAAGGTGATTATTCTCTAACGGCTGCAAAGGGTTACAGGCACGCTTGAAAAACATCACCACAGATGTTATATGACAGCGGGATGTTTATTGGTCAGCCGGTTGGATGACATGTTACAGCGAGATATCACTTGGCATTGTTGTAGGTGCGTCAGTGAGGCAAGTTCCAAGTGGCACTGTTGTAGGTGCTGCAGGTGAGGCAAGTGTCACGTGACATTGTTGTAGGTGAGGCAGGCGAGACAAGTGTCACGTGGCACCGTTTTAGGTGCGGCAGGTGAGACAAGTGTCACATGGCACTGTTGTAGGTGGGTGTCTTCACTCTCAGTAGGTATCGTCACTCTCAGCGAATGTTTTCTCTCTCATTGTGTGTCGTCACTCTCAGTGGATGTCTTCACTCTCAGTGGATGTCGTCACTCTCAGTGGGTATGGTCACTCTCAGTGGGTGTCGTCACTCTCAGTGGGTGTCTTCACTCTCAGTAGGTATCGTCACTCTCAGCGAATGTTTTCTCTCTCATTGTGTATCGTCACTCTCAGTGGGTATCGTTACTCTCAATGGGTGTCTTCACTCTCAGTGGATGTCTTCACTCTCAGTAGGTATCGTCACTCTCAGCGAATGTTTTCTCCTTCATTAGGTATCGTCACTCTCATTGGGTATCGTCACTCTCTGTAGGTTTGGTCACTCTCACTGGATGTAGTCACTCTCAGTGGGTGTCGTCACTCTCAGTGGGTGTGGTCACTCTCAGTGGGTGTCGTCACTCTCAGTGGGTGTCTTCACTCTCAGTGGGTATCGTTACTCTCAGTGGGTGTCGTCATTCTCAGTGGGTGCCTTCACTCTCAGTAGGTATCGTTACTCTCAGTGGGTGTGGTCACTCTCAGTGGGTATCGTTACTCTCAGTGGGTGTCTTAACTCTCATTGGGTATCGTCACTCTCAGTGGGTGTGGTCACTCTCAGCGGATGTCTTCACTCTCAGTGGATGTCTTCACTCTCATTGGGTATCGTCACTCTCAGTGGGTGTCGTCACTCTCAGTGGATGTCTTCACTCTCAGTGGATGTCGTCACTCTCAGTGGGTGTGGTTACTCTCAGTGGGTGTCGTCACTCTCAGTGGGTGTCTTCACTCTCAGTAGGTATCGTCACTCTCTGTAGGTGTGGTCACTCTCATTGGATGTAGTCACTCTCAGTGGGTGTGGTCACTCTCAGTGGGTATCGTCACTCTCAGTGGGTGTCTTCACTCTCAGTAGGTGTCGTCACTGTCAGTGGTTGTGGTCACTCTCATTGGATGTAGTCACTCTCAGTGAGTGTCGTCACTCTCAGTGGGTGTGGTCACTCTCATTGGGTATCGTCACTCTTTGTGGGTGTGGTCACTCTCAGTGGATGTCTTCACTCTCAGTGTATGTCTTCACTCTCATTGGGTATCGTCACTCTCAGTGGGTGTGGTCACTCTCAGTGGGTGTCGTCACTCTCAGTGGGTGTCGTCACTCTCAGTGGATGTCGTCACTCTCAAAGGATGTAGTCACTCTCACTAGGTGTGGTCACTCTCATTGGGTATCGTCACTCTTGGTGGGTGTGGTCACTCTCAGTGGGTGTCGTCACTCTCAGTGGGTGTCGTCACTCTCAGTGGGTGTCGTCACTCTCAATGAATGTAGTCACTCTCAATGGGTGTCCTTGTTCTCAGTGGGTGAGTTCCTTAGGAACGTTGGTGTGGGGATAAGTCTGACAAGAACCTTCATTACAGTTCCCTGGTGCAGCTGGACCGACACACAGACACACAGACACACACACAAAAGGAGGATGGGGAGGACTGGTGACCTCGGTAAGGCGATTGAACATGATAGAATTCTTCGACTGTGCTGGAGTGGTGTGCAGAGCCACTCACGAGGCCACTGGACCGGTTGTCAAGATGGACGGGAGAGGAGATCAGGGCTGGGTCATGGAACGGAGACGATGTCTTGTCTGTTTTTTAAAGAGAATGTTGAGGAAAATGGACTTGATTTGCTTGGTAGTGTATGTGGCGAGTGTGGTCTGTATTACACTGGAAAACATAGTCAGGATATAAATGAATATACTTCCAGAAAAGGAAGTGAGAGGCAGGATACGTTCAGTAACCAGTAATGAAGTGTGTAGAGACAATATGACACCCTGGACACCAAAACAAGGAAAGGAAAAATAGATATTCAGGCAGGCATAAAACTGGATACTTCTTCCGTGCATGAAAAGTTATGGAAACAAAAGGGAGATGGAACAATGCACATCAGAAATCTATTTCCAGTCTGGGTTGCAATGAATGACCAGTTGCGTCCCGCAGTGATCGCTGTGGACACCCATGTTATTCCTCGTTTATGTATAGAACTTCCCAGAAGCTACTGACTTGTATGTGCATATATTGTCAAGAAGGGCGACGACCTACAGACACTTGGACAAGCTCCATCGTCGGTCGTCTACATGGGAGATACACTTCACGGGAGCGGGTAGTGAAGATGAGGCAGTAGTGGGAGAACAGGTTAGGACTACCACTTTATGGGGACAAATTACGGGAACTTATGCCTACAGACATAGTGTGAGTCCCCTCTTACCCTGGGGGAACAGGAGATATTAACAGGGAAGTAGGAGAAAGCAGGGAGGACAGGGGTCAAGCCGTCAGTACCAGCAGGGAGGTGGAAGACAGCAGGGAGGACATTGAGGTGAAACCAGTGACAAGAAGACTCCTGACGGATTCTGCAAGCTACAAGACTCATAGAGGACAATATAACGTCTCATCGTCTGCGGTGAGGGAGTGATCATTGATCCTAACCATCTCTCTGGCGTGCGTTATTAACATCTTACTCGATATGGCTAAAACCCATGACGTAAAAGCAATAATGTTGAACCGGAAGTTAGAAATATGCTTTTGTGTGTGTGTGTGTGTGTGTGAGAGAGAGAGAGAGAGAGAGAGAGAGAGAGGTAGTCATGAAGAGCTGATTGTTGGCACTAACGACCGTCGTCTGCTTGATTCTTGAGAGAATAGTCACCAAAGAGGAAGCTCCTTGACTTTCTTCTTCTCGTCTTTTGGCGAGGGAAAAGTCAAGGGCCAAACGTGCTTGTCAAACGCCATCTCGGGCAAAGGAAATAAAGTAAGGGGAAAAAATGTAGAATGTAATCGGGCCTCTGGCTGGGGTTCTTTGCAGACGTGACTCTTAAAGATGGTTTTAGGAAGAAGGAAAGGAAAAAGGAGGAAGAGAAGTCCCCAGCTTAGCTGTCAAGGGAAGAAGGAGGCATCAAAATGGTCAGTCCTCGAGTGGCAGGTCTCCACACAGGAACTGTTGGGAACAACAGCCAGTCGCGTGCCTCAGGGTCAAAGTCTGCATACGGATAGCTTACGAGAACTATGACCAAAGTACGTAATTCATTTAGAAAAGAGAGAAAGACCAGCAACATAGCAGCGTATGGAGAGGGAATGTTCAAGGAAAGCCATGCCCGGGCAATTGATGAGACGGAAGACCTTGATTCCACTCTCGGTGATAAAGAGTTGGAGGACGAGTAACTCCAGATGTATTCCATAGTTGGGCAAATAAAACCCTCTAGAAATAAGTGATATCTGCTCAGAAGGAAAATAAGTACTGCACTTATACAACATTTGCAGCTTTTGGGAAGCAGACTTTATGATGAATATACGGGGTTTCCAGGGCACAGTGGAGGATATGCTTTTGCCCATCATATTGCAGGGTTTGAATTGTGGCGGTGTTCTGAAATTGACCAGAGGAAAACGAATGATTCTTAGGTAAATTTGTAGTGAGAAATATTGTTTTAGTAACTTTAAATTCGATTAGGTTACTGCTTCACTATAGGAGATTCTGCACCGAATTGAGAGAGGAAATATGTTCCGTACGAGACAAATAGTTAGTATTAGGATGTGGGAAGGGAAAGTAAGTTTAAGTATATAAATCGGTCGTCAGTATAAGAGTGAATAGATGAGATAATTTCTAGACAGAAGAAAGAGAGTAGACGGTAGGAGAGAACCTTGAGGGACACCAGTGTTGATGGGATAAGAGGGGAAGCCTCTGCATCAACAAATACCACACTGGAACGATGACAGAGGAGACTATGCCTTAGGGAGCAGGGAAGAGCAGAGAACCCCCACCAAAAAAAAAAAATGTGTTTAAAGAGTAAAGACAATTGCCACATCTGGCAAATGCTTTAGGGATGTCGAGAGCTTCGTCAAAAGTTTCACCACGAGTCTGGACAGAGGAGGACCAGACGTGCGTCATCATCAGAAAAGCTTGCACTGCGAAATCCATAATGGTGACCATAAAGAAGGGAGCCGATGCCAAGTGCTTAAGAAAGTAGAGTTAAGGAGAGTTCTAAAGCCGTTGAATGTATCGGAAATGATAGCGAGCTCTGGGACGACAGTTGGAGAGGTTAGAGCGTCCTCCCTTCTCAAGGAGTGGCTGCACAAAGCGTGCTTCCAAGAGGAAGGAGAATATGAGTTTCCAGAGGCGAACTGGGCGAGCAAGGGCCGCAGTTCGTTCAGAAGCGCACACCTTTAGGACCTGAGGAGGTGTGCCCCCTGGGCCATACGCCTTCTCCGCCTGGAGGTGGGAGATTACTTTGACGACCCTGTGCGGGGAGAATGTGGATGGCATAGGTTCACTGAGAGAAGATGGGGACAGAGGATTAAAGGCATAATCACCCGAAATTGAGTTCGAAAAAAATGATATTCGATTGTAGCGGCTTCATCAGTTGGAGTTAACTGTAGATAGATCTGGTTGGAAAAAAAAATGAAAAGGTTTAATCAAAGAAGACACTTGAGATGTTATTGGTTTAGAACTAAAGAGATATGTCAGTAGAAGTCCAAACAGCGCACTTTTCTTATGGCGGTGTGCTTGACTTTACGAACAGCTTAACAGCTATGCAGTGATTCTGAGCAGAGATGACAGCGAAGTGGATATTAGTGGAAGGGAAGAGTTTTCACGGCCCAGTATGATCTGTCCCTGATGCGACTGGCGTTAGAGCGGGAGCGATCAGACAATAATTTTGGGGAGAAAGAATGTGTAGAAGATGGGTTATAGGACTCCATCATCCCAACCAAGAAAACCTCTGCTTTGTGTTCGGCACAAAGCGAGGCATCCCGGCCAGCGAAGAAACGCCCGTCCGGCCCAGAGAATGTCAAAAAAGAAGCCCCGCTGAGGAACGGCCGCTGAGCTCTCCCAAAGGTGGCGTTGTGAGGGTGAGGGAACGTGCCCACTTGAAAGTGTTAGATATAAGACTGTGGTCGAAGGATCTTAAGGGGCAAAAATAGTGTTCTCTTCATTGTATGAGCTTGAAAAATTGAAACCAAACCCAAGAAGGGCAGTCGAATGCCCTCTTTGTACATCCCAGTGAAAGTAATCACCCGGTTGACTGGGAGACTGCCAAAGTAATTGATAAATGTAAAGAAAGAGACGAAAGAAGTTTTATGGAATCTAGTATCATTAAGTACCATGAGGGTAGAGTGTTGAATATCAGTCAAGGCATGTAGAAATCAGGTCCATTTATTGCAGGAAATGTTAAAAGCTTTCTCGATTTAGTTTGAGCAGTGCGTCAGTCATATGTCGGCTCTTCATATGTGAGATCAGGTCAAGACGCAGGTAAAGGGAGGGTCATGGTGTCACCTGGACCAACCTTGTTTCTCACTGATGTCTACTGTCAATCTTGTTCTTTCTTCTTTCTCTAGTTTGATTCGTCTTTGGTCCTCTCATTCTGTAACTGTCCTCTGCAGATGCGTTAATACACGAAAGCGCTCAGGATCTCGCGTTTCCTTTTCTATGCGTTTTTTTCAGCATTTATGGAATCACGTGTCTGTTGTGATTTTGTGCAATATATATA
>JAYMFT010210752.1:0-11514 GCA_038088735.1 Panulirus argus
GGCTCAGGCTAGGGTATATATATATATAGCGTTAATGGGATGGCCTTGATTAGGGCCTTAGCTGCCCGTGCCGTCTCTGCTATCATAGAAAAAAAAAAAAAAAAAAAATTCATCAAAGACATGCATCCTTTCACTTTTTGTTGTAAAAACAATGATAAAGATAACCTTTAAACTCCACTTTCACAATGTACAATGTCTGTTTTACTACTGATGTGGAAGGATTTTGTAATAATTCCTTCATGTTCCCTTAAAGCAGGCCACACAAGATGATCATTGTTGATACATTGCCACAGCATGGCCAAACACGATCACTGGTTGACAAGGTAGCATCATATATCTCTACATTATGATGATTGATTAAAAGAATAATTCAATACCAGAGAGTGACAGGTAATGATTAAGCCTGATTTTGAACATTTTAACTGTGTTGCTCTGAACAATATGTTTTAGGAGCTTATTCAGTGCGTTGATAATGTCATTGGAAAAGAAGTATTTAATGCAATCCAGATGAATTCGGTGCCCTCTAAGTTTTAGTCCTTTCGTCATGTTGATTACCCTGGTTCAACAATAAAGAAGTTTTCTATTTTGACATTTTTGAATCTTTTAAGTATTTTAAACATCCCTTTGACTTGCCTCAGAGCTGCCTCTTGTTTAGAAAGAGCATATTCAGTTTTCACAGTCTGTCTACGTATGGTTTGTTACAGAGGGAAGGAATCAGTTTAGTTGCTCTTTGTTACATTGCTTCCAATTTAGAAATATCCTTATTTAGGTGAGAAAGCCTTTTTATTTGAACAACTAGGATATAAAGAGCCTGTATGGTCTCTGAATGATGAATGATTGTTGGTTTAGCAAGTCACTGAATTAAATCATTGGCACCTCTTTGTAACCATAAAGTCTAGCTGGTTGATTTTGCTTACCTCTTATAGCATTGATATGATAGTATTTTAGTGGAACAGAAGGTATCCTATTTATTAAAACAGTTTAGATTTTAGATGATTTTAGTTTGATTATCATTACAGTGTACTGTATTGAGAAATCACTCATGCATTTATCTCAGCAGCTTCCCCAAGTACAATGATAATATGTTTCTTACACTAAAAACCCATTCTCAGTTTTAAAGATATAGCTATGACAAGGTAATCTTTCTCCAGGAATTTTGAAGAAAGTCAGCACATACTCTTCAATGGAGGAAAGTAGTGATGAGGAAGAAACCAAACCACTCCAAGTGATGCAAGTGAAAGCAGAAAATGGGGATACCAAAGAATTCTCAAATGGTAGGTACATCTATACAGCCTCTGATATAGTGTTTAATTTAATGATAATCTTTTATAAAGATTATTACCTAAAAGAAAATACTCCTTCATCCAAAACCTGTCAATTCACTAGAGGATTCCAGGGAACAGCTCATTTTAATCACATGAGAGACACCACTGTTCAGTAAGTGGTCTTTGATAAAGTCCCAATATTGTCTTAGCCTTTTGAATATCATTAATCTACTGAGTAGTGCTTTCTTGTCTAAAGATAAATTGGCTATCTTAAATGCAGCCAAAACAATTTTTGGGTCATCAGCACAACTACCATACTTCCTGACATTTGGATCTGGTTAGTGAACTTGGCTTACTTCCTGAGAACTGTAT
Source organism: Panulirus argus (assembly GCA_038088735.1). Classification (NCBI taxonomy): domain Eukaryota; kingdom Metazoa; phylum Arthropoda; class Malacostraca; order Decapoda; family Palinuridae; genus Panulirus; species Panulirus argus. Next base: position 1,638 of record JAYMFT010210752.1, read on the forward strand.
GAGCCACATGAAAAAGGTGCAGGTGGTACTTCTGTAAGTCTAGATACATACAGTGTCTATGTTATACTAAAAAAGAATTAATGCCAGTAATTTCCGAACCTCCAAACCCCTGGCTGCTTTGCTGACAGTGATAAAGCAGCAGTATATTTATTCCATATGGTATGAAGATTGTCTTCATTAATTTTTTGTCTCTTATTGAAAATGTTTTCAATATCATACCATTATTTAGCTTGAAAGTGTGTTTCATAAGTTCAAGTTTTTTGTTTATAATAATTTCCAAATCCTAGATGTGTACTTCACTTTATTTTTTTGTAGGGCCTCTGTATATAGGTACTGAAATACTGTTAGTTGCTCCATAACTTATTTGTAAAAGTTTTTCTTCATTAAATCAATGAATAACATTTAATTCTCTTCCGCCAATTTGTATATACAGCACTGTAGAAACCTAATGTGAACTTCATTGGAGTTCACCAGTTATGGAGACTCTTTTGCCATGGCCATCCTCTCGAGGGAGTTCCCAAAGGGAACAGGCCTCAGAGATATAAATAGATAGATAGAAACCAGATTTCTTTGTATTTTGGTGATATGCAGAGAGCATCTGACTGGATAGGAGTAGTGTGGCTTTAGGAGTGACAGAGGATTTGTGGACCAGATGTTTATTTTGAAGAATTTGTTTGGGAAGTGCTTGGATAAAGATAGGGATTTAAAGGCTGTATTTATGGATCTGGAGAGAGCTTTTGATAGGATTGACAGATGCATGTGGGAGGAGTTACAAGCACACAGTTTAGCAGGAAAGCTATTACATGCAATGAGGAGTTTATACTGGGAGAGTAAGATGTGTGTGTGAATAGGAAGGGAAAAGGGTGAGTGGTTCCAGGTGAAGGTGGGTTTACATCAAGTATTTGTGATGTTACCATGGCTCTATAATCTGTTCATGGATGCGATGATGAGGAAGATAAATGCAAGAGTCTTGGGGTGAGGGATAGGTGTAAATTATGCTGGTGGTGAAGGAGTAGAGCATGGGATACAGTAGTTTGTAGACAGTTCCGCTGGCAGACCCTAGAGAAAAGCTCCAGAAGCTGGCATCCAAGTTTAAGAAAGTATGAAATGAGGAAGTTGAGAGTCTCTGTGAGCAAAAACTAGGTAATAAGATGCAGCAAGAGGGTGAGACAGGATGGTTTGTGTTTGGATGGGGAGGACTTAAAGGAAGTGCAGTGCTTTAGGTACCTGGGAATGGACATGACAATGGTGGAATTATAAAGGTAGAAAAAAGGCCTAGGGTGGTAGAGGGACGTAAGGTCCTGGATGCTTTAAGGAGCATGTGCAAGGAAAGATTAGTACCTGTTAGGGCATAGGTCGGTATGTTTGAAAGTATAGTAGTCCCCGCACTGTTATATGGATGTAAGCCTTGGGCCTTGAATGCAGAAAAAAGGAAGAGGATGAACGCATTGGAATGTAATGCCAGAGGATGACGTGATTTGAGATGGGTTGACCATGTAAAGAAAGACAACATAGAATGAGTTGTGGTAGTAAGCTTAGTCTAGCTGAGAGAGCATACCCGGGTGTGCTTAATGGTATAGACACTTGGAGGGGGTGAGTAAAGAAAGACTTGATTATGAGGATCCATTTTCAGAAGTGGATGGAGCTTGATGACGGGAGAGACTAGGAAGGAGATAAGGAGACTTCTGGTATAGGGAGTCTGAACATTCAGAAGGGTAAGAGTTATGCATAGGATGGTATGAATTGGATAAATGTGGTATATGGGGGTAAAATGCTGTCAATATGCTAAACCTAGACATTTAAAGCTGTCAAGGTACACTATGAAATATTCTTTAGGGCTTATCTGTGGATGATAGCCTATCATGTCACTGCATAACACATGACAGCTAGGGTATGGATATGTGCAAATGAGGCTACTGTTCATTTGTTCCTGATGCTACCTTGCTAAGGTGAGAAGAGCATTTAAGCATAGAAATAGATGTTTGAGTAATTTTTTTTTTTTTTTTTTTTTTTTTTTTTTGAGGCTCCATTCACAGATAAAGTTGACATCAAGGCTGGTCCTTGATTTAAATATAGTTAGATTAATTAAAGGGAAAAAGAGACAAGGAAAAGTAATAGTGAATTTTGCACAGTATATTCTATTGATTTAAAAGATCTAATACCTATACAGCAGCTAAAACTCACTGTTGGTGAGTTTGAATTAGGTTAAGACTGAATTTTTGTGTAAGCTTTATCTATATTGTCAGTGATAAAACTGATTCAGTACTGTTGTACAAATATCAAAAAGTAGTTTTTTAAATAAATCATATTTCACTTTGGCACTTTCAACTGGTATTATATATTACAGGAGCACCCGAGGGCTGTTTTGATGCAGGTGAAAATCCTTCTAAATCTCAGGAAGAGGAATCAATATATAAAGAGAAGCCTGCCAAGCACAAAGATCCACCAAAACCTAACACTTCTGAAATTCTACCTGAGGGATTCTTTGATGATCCTGTAGCTGATGCAAAGGCAAGAGAAGTGATTTTTTAATCTGTTTCTTAAAAGGTTACTCCACTACTTTCTTTCATAAGTTCAGTAAAGATAACATATGTCTTGGATGAATAGATTTATGTCACATGCAACAAATTCAATCATTTAATTATAGAAACCTTGACTTCAAGTAGAGGAATACTTATTTCACAAGTAGTAAAGGGGGTCCAACTTGTTAGGGATTTTTCATTGTTTGTCCATCAACTTTTTTCCAGTTTACATGGTATGGATGAAATGCAGACATGCATGCACCGTTTGTCCTTACAGTAAATAATTTAGCAAAACAGGTTTCCAGCCTACGCCCACACAAACCAGCAATGGGCGAGGATGCCCATTTCTCTGGGGCAGACTTTCTACCCTTTTCAGAAATTTGTGATATACTTCTTAGTTGTGATATGTAACAGAGTATCATCTGTTACTTTTAGTTATATTTTTACATCTCTCTTTACATAAGATATTATACATAATATTCTAAACCATTTGACAAAAACATTAAAAAGACTTGCAGTGAATATGAAGAGGAAGGTGTGAGCCATGATTTTTTAAGGCATAGCTTGTTATTCATCTTCCTCAGTCTAGTTCTGAAATCCTGAATGCAAGGTAGTTTGGTACTTATGTTTGATATTTACTTTAGGAATTTGTAGTTAAAAACTCAGTAAAAATGATAAGTTGGAATTTCAAATGACCAGAAACTAAAATGGTCATTATAGCAGGCAATCAGTTGTTGAAATCCATGAAACTGATTAAAAAGACTTTTGGATATAAAATTAGGAACTCCAGTTGAGTTGCATTGACTTAGTAGGCAGAATTGGTTGTAACAAGATGTCCTAAGGGGATGAAATATTCAAAATCATAAGCAAAGCTGGATATTAATGACTGCTAGAAGGAAACATTATTATGGAAATTATGACTTTAATCAGTTTAAATTGAATGTATTATTGGTAAGGTGATTGAAGACACCTCTGTGATTCAGGCCCGCAAAGTGGAATACAAAGATAAGGATGCTGAAGAGTGGATGTCATTTATGCGTGAAGTTTCTGCTGCTGAGCAACAGAGTCGCATGATCATTGAAGAAGACAAAGAAGAAGCAGCCTTGGCAACTCAAATTGAACAAGCTAATGAACAAATTGCTTGTTTAGAGAGGTAAGAATATAGGAAACAAAATGAGAAAGCTCTTATTGGCAGGTATTTTCAGACAGTCACCTGTATTCTGCCACATGTTGAATGTGACTGGATGGATTTTTATTTGGACATGATGGGTGGTGTTAGTAAGGCAGCAGGAGCAAAGAAATAGCCATGTTTGCTGACATCCATTTCTAGCTGTATCTTCAGACTCTCGACACTCAAAACCTTTTCCATTCCATCCTTCCATCTCCAGTTCGGCATCTCCCTTCTTGTCCCTTCCACCTCTGATACTTACATCTTCTTTGTTAACTCCTCTTCGCTCATTCTTTTCATATATCCAAACCATTTTTTGGCACACCCTCTTCAGTTCTCTCAACCATACAGGTATGAAGTCTGTTTTTTAGTAGTCACAGGAGTATTGTGTAACTATTAGCTACATAAAGATGGGTTCTTAGGTTTTTCCTTCCCATCACCACAAACACAAAGCATTAGAACTCTTTACATTCACTTATCTTTTTAAGCTAATGTGACCAGGCTTTTTTCAGAAGACATTTTTCCATCAGCTCAGAAACTCTTGAATTATATTTCTCCATTCTTCTTCTTTCCTCCTCATTTCTCTTTTGTTTACCATTTTTAATGCTTCAAGCCTCGCATTGATGAGGTCTTCTGTCCATTACTGGAGTTTCTTACGTAAAAAATAGCATGCACATTGCATTAAACTTTGTGTTGTAGTGTATGAGATATGATTTTATTTAGTGTTCATTTCATTGCAGTGTAGTGAAGTTAAAAAAAAAAATTTAAATATCAAAGAAATACTAACCAGAATTTTTCTTTTATACCATTGCTCATTGCTGTACAGTCACATCCTTCCAAACAAGAAGTTAAACTTTGTTTCAAGTCCTTCATAAGGCTAGAGTGATCATATTTTAGCTTGATTCCATGAATCATAATTTGTCAGTCCTGTTTACTGTACTTTCATCTTAAACCCAGCACTCGTTAGTGTTAAAAGTAGTTGCTATATGGTAGGAGCCTACAGCCTTTTACATGCCAAGTACCATGTGATAGTCACTGGAATATCCTAAATACTGTATGGATTTAACTTTTTTTTTTCTTGCAATTCGTCTAATGGAGGACTAATATTATGATCTGATGAATCCTGTTTATTCACCTTTGCTCATTTTACTTAAAAGTTACAACAGCTTAACATTATGAAATAACTCTTCATCGATGCTACAAATCCACATGAGAAAATAACACTATTGAGAAGGCTGTTCTTGGTTTTGCTCTTCAAACTATGGCATCCATTTTGTTGTCTTTGCCATTGCACAACAAAGCTTTACCTCCATGGTCCTCTGACATTCTATTTCTGTTTTGATGTTAAATAAGCTGGAAAATCCATACTCACATAAGCACTGTAGGTTGATGAAAAGAACAGCAAATTGTGAAGAGCTTGCTCCTTAACCTGAGGACAAGACTTTGCCATTCTGCATCAGTCTCACAAGCAGTTTTTCAAACGGATCATGGGCTTTGGAATCACTGACAAGAATAAAGAATTCTTGAATTCTCTCTTCAGCAGCATCTGTGTTGACCTTGAATGGACTTTTGAGATGACTAAAATTAAACTTGAACAGATCAGGTACATAGGTTTGTAACTTGCTTCAAATGGAATGATGATATGTTTATCAGAGTTCTTTCAGCCGGTGGGTCTTTCCAACATATCAAATGTCTCTAACCCCCAAAGCAACAGCTTCATTGTGAATGCATTTACTTTGCAAATAGAATTGAGAACAGTGGCATCTCATCCCCACAAGGGCTTTTTGGGTTATTAGAGATTGATTAGATTTTCAACTTGTGGTCATTGGGTGTCTCTTGGATTCTTGCATACTTTATGAAAAAACAATTGTGTACTGGTTTGAAGAATACCTTTGATTATTGTATGTATAATTTTAATGATAACTAGGGTAATTGGTGTTATGAAAGCCAATGGGATTTTGATACTTTATTGGAGGGTCATAGTAATGAAAATACTTTAGGAACATGCTGCATAAGACATACAGTATTGCTGTGGGAAATGACTAATGAAATAAGAGTAGAATACATTATTTAGCCATTATAGATAATAGCACTCTTATTTTCTCTTCCACAGAGTTGTAGAACTGGACAAAAAGAAGAAAACACAGCTTAAAGAAAGAGGAAATGCAAAAATAGATTCAGATAGTAGTGAAGATTCTAGTGATGAAGAATTTGCCCCTGTTATATGGAGAACGAAAAATTCTCTCATATAGTTTAGTTTAATACTGTTAGAATTTCATAGTTTCTTAATAAATTTTTAAATATTCTTCACTTCATACAACACTTTCATTTTCAATTATATATTGATCCTTTTATGGTCACAATCATTTCTACTAGGGGACTCTCTTTCTGTACTGGCAAAACTATATAGATAATACAGTTGAATATAAGTTAGTTCCAAGGCTATCAAAAGTCAGTGTGATCACTTAAGGTGGGTAAAGTAACCACAGGCTGACCAGGATGATTTTCTACTTGTATCTTGCATGCACTTCTCACTGTCTACTTGACAAACGTGGAAAGTGTTGTGCCAAAACTTAATGAGTGGCTGTAAGAGCAATATTATTTTCTTCATTTTATATGTGTAATTTATACCTAATTGCTTCTTCCTTAACAAAGAAGTGTCAGGAACATACAAATAGCAGCCTGGGTGACACACATCCATTTTCTTACTGTCTTATATAATGTACTGAAACCTTACCTACCACAGGTGTCCCATGATTTCCCTTGACCACTCCATATGCCCAGGTTCAGCCTGTTGACAGCATTTTGACTCTATACAGTCTGCTTCATCGATCTAATTTTTTGTCCCATGCATGCATCTCATGCTCCCATATGTTTAAGCCCATATACCCCCATAACCATCTTCATTTCTTCCTTCCTCCTCTCTCTTTTCCCCCCACTTCTAACATGCAGATCCTCTTCATTGATCTTAATTCGATCATTCTCTTCATATGTCTCCACTATTTCAGCACACTAAGGTCAGCTCTCTCAGTAAGGGTACACTTACTATCATCTATATAGGTTTAAATCAGGTGGACCTTGAGGAGTTGCTGTGCTTTTGGTACCTGGGAGTTGATGTGGCTGTGGATCAAGCCATGGGAACTGAAGCAGGTCATATGGTGCAAGAGGGGGCTAAGGTCCTTTGTGCACTGAAGAGTATATGGAATTTGAGTTCATTGTCTGTTAGGGCAGTGATGAACATATCTGAAGATATAGTAGTCCCAACAGTGTTGTGTGGGTGCAGGTGTTAGTTCTAAATGCATGAAAAGGAAGAGAGTAAGTCGTATTTGTTGGTATGATCATGTAAGGAATGAGAGAATAAGAGAAGTGAGGTAGTAAGTGCAGTTTGAGAAAGCAGACAAAGGTATGTTTGGAAATGTAGGGGATGAATGAAGAGTGATGAAGAAGATTTATATGTCAGAAGTGGAAAGAGCAAGGGGGAGAGGGTGACTGAAAAGGAGATGGATGGAAGGAGTGAAGGAGGTTTTGGGGTATGGGGGCCTGAACTTTCAGGAGGGTGAGTGGCATGCATGAGACAATGAATGGGAATGATGAGGCATATGGAGGGTAATATGCTGTCAGTGGGCTGAACAATGGTATCTGAGACATTAGAGTTAAGTCATGGAATAGTCTTCAGGGCTTAACTGTGGATGATAGACAATGGTTTCAGTATACTATACCTGACATCTAGAATGTGAATGTGACCAGATGAAATCAGGTATTAGTAATGGGTGATCTAAATGCAAAAGTGAGCAATGTGGCAGTTGAGGGTATATTTGGAGGACATGGGCTCTTCAGAGAGGTAAATAGTAATGGTGAACAATTTGCAGATTTGTGTGCTGAAAAAGAACTGGTGATTGGACATACATGAATATACATGGGTGAGTAGGAAAGATGGTAAGAGAGCATTTTGCAAAAGAGAGACTTTGATCTGAATGTGTTGAGACAGGCAGCTGGTGGGATGTTTGATCATTGCTTAGTTGAGGCAAGTGTGATTTGTAGAGATTTTTGGAAAAGAGAAAAAATATGATTCAGAAGAGGGTGGTGAAAGTAAGAGAGCTAAGATAAGAGATGTATGTGAAGAAATACCATGAGAAATTGTGTGTAGAATGAAAAAAGTGAGAGAATGAAGCAAGGGGGGAGAGAGTAAGGAATGGGAAATATTTAGGGAAGCAGTGCTGGCATGTGCAAGAGAAGTGTCTGGCATCTGGGGGATGGGCAGGAGAGAAAGGATAAAGAAGTAAATTTGCAAGTGAAAGAGGAAAGAGATGTGTAAGGGCATCACAGGGAAGGAGTGCAAATTATAAGATGTACAAGACAAAGCAGCAGGAGGTCAAGGGGAAGGTGCAGGGGTTGAAAAGAGGGCAAAGGAGATTTGGGTTGATCTAGTATCAGTAAACTTCAGGAGAATTCTCATCTATAGCTCATGCCCCTCATCCATACAAAATTGGCACCACTATATTTTCAAAAAATTCCCATTTTTATTCCTCCCAGACAACGACCTCTCTTTGCACACATTCCTCAATGCTTTTACCCCCACCCACCCTATGACTCATTTCTGCTTGCGTGGTAACTTCCACTGCCATGTCCACTCCCTGGTATCTAAAACTCCAGTTCCTTCAAAGTTTCTCCATTCAAACTTGCACACTAACTGTCCTAGGCCTATACCCTACGAAACCTAATGACCTTGCATTTATTCACATGTACTTTCAACTACCTTCTTTCACACACTCTTCAGAACTCAGACACCAACTACTGCAGTTTCTCACTAGAATCTGCTACCGGTGCTGTGTCATCATCAGACAACAACTGACTCACTTCCCAGGTCCCTTCAGCCCCTACCGACTGCATGCTAACCCCTCTTCCCAAGACCCTTGCATTTCCCTCCCTCACCACCCTAACCATAAACAAATTAAACAGCCAGGGTGACATCATACACCCCTACCACAGACCCACCTTCACTTGGAACCACTTACCCCTTTCTACCTACCTGCACACATGCCTTATACTCTTGATATAAACTTCCCACTGCTTCTAGTAGCATTCATCCTACACCAGATATTTGTAAGACCAACAGGGCATTTTTATATGCTTTCTCCAAATCCATAAATGCCTCCCATGTAGTGAGGCAGCACCAGAAACAGATGAAGAACCTCTCATTGGCTTACACCTGATATCTAGCTGTCATTTATAAAAAGCTGTTAGAAGAAACCACAGGGGCTTTGCTGCAGATAGGGTTGAAATAGTGATAATAATGATAATAGTAATAATGAATTATTTCGATGGTATGGGTGATCCCTGCTTTCACAAAGTTGTACCCAAGGTAAGAGGACCAGCTGCAAGGGATACTGAGGTACCTAGGTAGAGGAATGGTGCTTATCCCTGATTCTCCAATGTCAACAAGGACCACATGCAACACCTGCTCTTCCTATCCCAAAAGAAGCTTCCACATGGAGTGCAGCTTCTTGAATTATGCAGAAGCTCCATAGGACCTGGGCTTGAAAGTAAGGTAAGATATTATTTTGAATGGGTGTTACTGGACCTGCCTACATGGGGCTATACCTTTGAGTGAAAAATTATCTTCAGTGATGTATCATTATCAGTAGACAAAAAGAATTACGATATTGACAAGTAACTTCATACTCCAAAGGAGCCCATCATTTTCCTGTTACTTATTGTATTGCAGCCTTGAAGCTGTAGGTGCACAGGGTCTTAGGGTTTTATATTGAAAATTGAAATTACCTGTACACACACATGCAGTCACAAACATATATATATATATATATATATATGTATATGAATATGTACATGTGTATATGCATGTGTATGTGGTATGTGTATGTATGTATATATGTATATGTTGGTATGTATATATATGTACTATGCATATATGTGCAAGTACGTATATATGTGTGAATGTGGGGGAATGGGTCTTTCTTCGTCTGTTTCTTGGCGCTACCTCGGTGATGCGGGAAACAGCGATCAAGTATAATAAATATAAATGAAATATATATATATACCATGGAAGTGGAAGTGAGTCATACGGTGGGGGAGGGGGCAAGGGCTCTGGAAGCGATGAAAAATGTGTGGAAGGAGAGAACATTATCTTGGAGAGCAAAAATGGGTATGTTTGAAGGAATAGTAGTTC
>JAYMFT010210763.1:0-11514 GCA_038088735.1 Panulirus argus
AAAAAATATATATATATATATATATATATATATATATATATATATATATATATATATATATATATATATATAATTTTGATCTCTGTAGCTAGGTACGTCAAGAACAAAGGAGCATTGACCTCTTTTGTACACATCCACTCTCAGGCTGTCATATATATAATAGACAAACAATTGATAAGGCTGCTAAACACTTGATATTGTTTACAAAACAAAAGAACAAAATATAACATTTTCACGTGAGAAAAACATTTGGGGGACAGCTGGAGGGATGATCAATTACCTCTTATTGAATTACTGATTGAATCAGGTTTATTGTGCATGTTGTTGAATTTGTTGAGGGTTTTGTCCTATGTGGCAACTTCCTTTAGGTACTTAACGCATCTCACCTGGAGTACCTGCTTCCTCGTGTATAATTAGTAGATTCAATTACATTCATTAGAAACAGGTTGGTTAGTAGTATACACATGTTTGTGTTTGTAATTATCTATTTATACTGTGTGGGGAGGGAGTTTTACACTCGTGGAGGCCCCATCACTTGAACACATTATCGTTAAACATTTTAGATTTTTGCATGCTGTCTGCATTAACCTTGTCTTCGTTCGTGTCATTCCATTCATCCAGGGGGAAGGTGAGCCGGGTTTATTCACCCTCATCCATGAGGCGGAGTGGTGTGGAAGGTGTGGAGGGTGAATGCAGAGGGTACAAGAATGGTACACTAGGGATGGGAGGTGTGGAGAATGGACGGAGGGTACGGGGACGGTGCACTGAGGTTGATGGTGTTGAGGTTGGATGGAGAGGCTACGAGATCGGTTCATTTTGGGGACGGGAGGTTCCTAAACTCCACTACACTCAGTCCTGCTCCTCTGTGGAACTTCTCATGGTCATCACTCGCTTTTTTTGCCACACCTGCTCTACTTCAGTCGGGTAACACGCAGGAATGGCAAACCACAAGGAAGAATTACCATTGGCGGTGGCGTCACTTGGTGGTCTCCCTTTTCTCACTTCCTCCCTGCTCAGAGTTCCTCTGGCTGGTGCAGCTGCACATTAAGTGAATAAGGAAATTCGCTTTGCAGTCAAATTTTCAAACTCACCGGCCGGTGTAAAAGTGCCCAACCATCAGTTGACGTGTCCCTGCCCCTTGTTAAACTACCGAACTGCCACTTGCTCTGCTCAGCTAGAGGTAAGCTACCCGTATACCGTTTGGCGGCAAGGTGATCACCATTCCTGCATTTAAAGTTGAAAAAAATTTTGTATTCTCGTGATACGAAGCCGACATTGTACTTGTTTTAAATGGTATATGACCCAGTAACCATTGTTCATATCACGTTCCTTCACTGATTCATGAGCACATCCCCCAACAACAGAAGAAAAGCAAATAACATTTTCGTGACAACTTGTGCATGTCCGGGCTTAACTAGTTGAGACGTAATGTTTCATATTCCGCAGACTTTATAGCGTTCATCACCACATAAAAAAAGGAGAAATGTACGGTTAAATTAACTTTTTTGGAGGATATAGTGTTTATCATTGTCTTTCCGCTTCATAATATTTTTCTGTATTCACATGGGCCCTGCCCCTCAGGAACTGTGTGAAAGAATTTAACCATCGCGGAAATATACCTGGGATGATTCTTTATTTATAGTTTCGTGAACGTTGATAGGAAAATAAATTAACGGTAGAGATGTGCTGCGTTAGTACTGAAGATGTTGAGGATTTCAGTTTATGATGTACTCTGAGGATTCAGGTGAAGTTCTCGGTGCACTTCAATTGATTTATGTTAATTATTGTTCCTATGCTATGTCGAACTTACAAGGTACTGGTAATCGCAGTGGTTAAGCCTGTTCTAGGGCACCAGTGACAACAGTGGTAGAGTGTATGGTGCTCATTAGAGTGGAGTCTGTCACTTGCCCAGGGCAAGAATAAGAGAAGAGAGGGCGAGGGGTTTGTTGTTACTATCCGTGCCCCTCTAACCCATCCTCTAAACTATCTCCCCATTCTCCTATATTTATCATCAGTGCCTTTGCTCCTGACACCTGGTATGTTTGAACTCTGTGCTCGGCTGAGGGCTCTAACGGAAAACTGTTGTACAGTAATTTTGAACCTGTATCGTGTCACGTGAGTGTGTGTACTGGCAATGGCTGGTGCCTGGTGCAAGAGCACTGGTTTGTAGTGGGCGTGTCTGCGAGGACTGGTGTAAATGGCTGTAATTTGTGTGAGATATGTTGTTAAAACCTGATAGAGAGCAAGTAGGTTATGGTTTGTTTTCAGAATTTTCACACAGGTGATCAACACTGTTGACGAGGCGCTGTGAACACTGCAGGTTTTGAGTGACGCTTGTGCCTCTACAATGCTAGGGAACTCTGGTAATATGGACAGAATTCTTGTTGCGTTCAGATGACGTACTACCGTTTTTAGATTGATCTAATCACCAGTAACTGTAATATCATACAGATTAGTTATTACGCAACACTTTTTGTATTTTAACCATTGTGGAAATTATGAGAACATGTTCTAGACATTGTTCTCAACTGAGGAGCAGGTGGAAAGAAGACTGTGTTAGTAGCCCAGGACTGAAGCCCCAGTGTGGTTACGGCCTCAACCACCAAACCACGGGCTTCCCCGCTAACACACCTGTCCCATCGTTAGATTGATTAATGCCGCTTAACAGCAGGAGTTTACACTGGCGGCCGTGCTGAACCTGTAAAGCGGAAGTGCAGAGGGATTACAGATGTCACTATGGGTCTAAACCAGGCCCTGGTGGCCAGATGATTATAACATCGGAAATTGAAGAATTGGCTCGTTGCATAACCTTTGTCTTTTCTTATGGTAAGCAAATCTGCAGGACGCGAAAAACAGTCGCAGAATTTACGTATCTGTGCATTAACAATGTTGTCTGCCATCTCTTTCAGGGCTTGTTTATATCAGTTTAAAACAAATATATTTCCACAATTTAAGACGTCATTCTAGTGGGTCTCGGAGCACACACTTTACAGTACCTATGCTTAATATTTTCAACAAGCAGCCGTAACTATGTATTAATGTAGTAGTGACATCGTCTGTTGATCCGCTCTCACTGTGCACATGGTCCACTTGATTCTGTGAGTTTGGCTGGGAATTTGATCTCTTACTTCCTGTGTGTTGTCGTGTGCTGGCTTCGAATACATTTGCTAGATCTTTTCCTGTTGCAGTTTTTAAACTTCTGTTAGACAACCCTATATTGTTCTAAACATCACCTTTGTCTAATGCTAGTTTGGCTGGGGTCTCAGGTTAATCATCTTTATAGACCTCGCTAGATTTATCCTCAAAAGGAGCTAAAGATGTCAGTAAGAAAGAGAAAGTGCTCAGATACTGAACACCTCAAACCAATTGAAAATTTGAATTCACTTTTAATGATTAGTCAGTTTAAGCATCACGAGTGAAAAATAAGAGCTTTCGGAGCCGTGATTAACCTTTTCATTCTCCTTGTACTTTTTTGGGGGGCCGAAATGGCCTTGATTGGGCTATATTAGTTGCCCGAGCTATGTCGGTCAAACAAACACACACACACACACACGCACTCATATATATATATATATATATATATATATATATATATATATAGAGAGAGAGAGAGAGAGAGAGAGAGAGAGAGAGAGAGGTTAAAGGAAACAGTTTGTGAAACAATATTAGAAATAGTGGGTTGGTTGCACGAGGTAAAAAAAAAACGCGATGGTTTTGGGATTAGCGAGTAGCTTGAGAGTGATGAATTAGCAAGCAGCTTAGAAGGTGAGTCGGGCAATATGATAAAAGTAGGAGAGAAGCCGAGGAGGTAGATCAGGGTCTAGAAGAGATATCGACAATCTGGAGGCCTCTGGAAGAAATAGGAGGCCGTTGGAGGATTTTGGATTACCTAAATGGTTAACTGGAGATATTCTAATGAAACCGGTGCCAATTCGAGTGCCCTGACATGTTTCTGGAGGGAGGGAGAATGGCTGGGTTGGAGAGAAGTGGAAAGTAGTTACAGATCATTGGCGAGGAGGGACAGACGGTTGAAAACAACGGCAGTACTAGTGCAGGGAAGGTATATGATGGGAATGTGTCCTCTACGTACCTAACCAAGTCACCTGACGAGGTTCCCACACACGCTCAGAGCAAAACATCATTTCTAAGCTCCCACGTCTCCCGTCTATTCCTGGTACAGTAGCACGAACCCTTAGTCCCTAAGACCTTCACTTGTTTTTTCTCGTCTGCCGAACACAATGGCGGCGAGTCTCTAAACTTTAATTCTCCTTAGCATGGTCGCAAGTCACGTCCATAAATTCCCACTCCTCCTTCCTTCTGTCTTACTCTTGCGACGCCCTAAGTCCCTGAACTCTCATCTCTTTTTGTTTTTCTTTGAGACAAACATCACTCACTCACGTCCCCAGACTCCCACTGCTAACCTTTCTCATTGATTTCGTAACAACTGAATCTCAGATCCCTACAGTTCCATGCTGAAGACAAGGGCAAACCCATGTCTAGAAATTCCAACTACCTTGAACACAGTGGTGTCTCACTCCTCAGACTTCTATGGGGGGAGAACTCACTTTTCTCTTGTGTCCTAGACACAGGAGCACAATTACGCTCGCCAAATGCTCTCATCTCTTGTCCCCACGCCTCTCTCATTCTGCTGATGGGATATTGCAAGGGGACAGTCGCTAAATGGATCGGGAAATAAGGTGAAGGGTGGAAGGATGAGGTTTTAAGTTAGGAGGTAAATGATGGTTTCATTTACCGGTTATGTAAGTTGGTGCGTAGGACAGGACACATATTGCGAGGGCGAAGTCTGCTAAAAGATGTGGTGGAAAGAAGATATAAACGCAAAAAAAAAATCACGTGGAAGAAAGAAGAAAGCTATGTTTGTTGACCTGGAGGCTGGGAAATGATACTGCGACATCAAGGAGAAGGTTGAAGACAGAGAAGTTTTGCGAGTTAAGTCCATGAAACTCGACCAGCCGACAGGCAGAACTCATAAAGAAAAAGGAAATGGCGCATATTGAGGCTATCAGCGCCACAGTCAACCTAGCGCCACTATTTTCACTACCTACGCTAAGCACCACTTACATTGGTACTACTTTCACTCAGCAGTATCTTCACTCAGCATTACTAACAAGAGAGACACCTACGCACACCTGTACCTCATACAACTGTGCCACCTACTTACACTTGCAGCACCTACACTTCCACCATATACACTTGCAACAGCTACACCGACACCACATGAACCTACAATATATATACCAGTATCACCTACACATGCACCACCTACAATAGCACCACCAACACTCAATATCACCTTCTCCTAGCATCACCTACATCCAGGATAACCTGTACCTACCAACACCTAAAATTCCTACGACCCACATCTAACATCCCTACCCCATTACCACTTACAGCCTGCACCACCTACTCCTAGAACCACCTACACTCAGCATGACCTCGACTAATACCACTGACACCAGCACCACTACACAAACACTACCTATAGTAGCATTATATCTACTAGGACAACCTACACCCAGCACTACCTACACCAAGTACCAGCGACAATAATCATTTACGTCTCGCATCACCTACATCATTACCTGTACTACTGACACCCAGTATTACTTACATCATTACCAGTACTACTGACACCTAGCACCATCTACTGTCTGCACCATTTACAGTCAACAACACCTGAAACATGTACACCCAGCATCACCTACAACCATAACCAACTACTTTCACCTATAACCAAAACTCGTGCCACCTACACTAAAGCTACACCCAGAACCTCCTACACAAGCATCATGCTTCACCGACTCCACTTACACCAGCTCCACCTAGAAAAGAACAAACTACGTTTTCACCACCTACATCCAACTTCATCTACACCGGCACCACCAATATAAGGATGGCTTTCACTAGCCCTGCCTACATCAGCACCACCTACACCAGAACCACCTACATCTAACATCACCTGCACTCAGCAACATCTACAACCATAGTCAACTACACTAGTCCAGGCTACATTACTGAGGCCTGCGGGATAGTGTCATAAGAGATGGGAACTTGTTTGCCAAAGATGGTTCACATTTAAGCGGTGTTGGTAATGAAAGGCTGAGCAGAAATCTATATGATCGCATTGAGCGGGATCTAGTGGGTTCGCATATCTTGGGTCAGGCGGTGTTCTAAGTGATGTGAGTTTCCTTGCCTGACCTAAGATGTTTGAGACACACTCACTTTGCCTTTCTGAGGAAAACACTGACATTTCTCATAGCAATGCCAGGAGCACTAACCTGAGAAGTGATGGAATGACGTCATATGCTTTGTTATAGGTATCATAGTAATTATAGAAATCAGGAAATATTTCACAAAGGAGTCGCTTGTCAGTAAAATAAAAGATTCCAGGGTATAAACTTTTCTCGAAAAGATAACTTAGACAAAACTGGCGGCACTACCTTGTTATATTTACGTGGTTGACTACTGACGCTGAAAGATACTGAAAGATAAGATTAATTGTATTTTGAATGAATAAATGATTTATTCAGATAACGACAGAGTTTTGTATGAGAAAATCAAATCAACATTTGATTACAAAAAAGCAACGAACGTAGAAGATTTTAGCAAAACTAACTCATATTTATATATCCTGACTCCTGACAGGTGATTAATGGTAGCGCTCTACTTGATTCAAATGAAGCCTTCTTTTAAAATTAAACGAACAGAAACTCAGGGAAATAAAATAGCTTTTGTATTTAAAGATGTACACAGACAGAGGCCTACTTAGCGTTTATGAGGTCAGTAAACTGTTAGGAAACAGCTGTACTTATGTTAACCAATTTACTGTAAATTGCCTTTTCTATTTCTAGGGAAACATCATGATGATACCCAGTTTTAGGAAAGGTTAAAAAAAATTCGCCTCTACACTGGTAACGTGTAAATTGGATTAGACTCATAGACGTGGATGCAGTTGAAAAGATGTGGAAAATCTTCAGGAAAATAATATGTTCCCTTGAGAGAGAGGCAGTGTCCCTAGAAAGGTAAACATAGGTTGTAAGTGGGAGGAGCCAGGCTGGTCAGTTAAGATGATCACATTTTCAATTTAAAGCAAAAGAAAAGTTTATGGCGTATCTAAGTCAAGTGGCAACAAACAGGACTCTGGTAAGTGCGTCAGATTGCAAAAATAAAATCTAAGTATAATAACAGAATTAGTACAAAGGACTTTGAGAAAAGAATTTCACACAATGTAAGGAGGAGATATATTTCTTAAGATATTTTGAAAACAAGGAAAATAATCGATGATACTGTTACCTGACTACGAAGTAAAAGGGTAACCTTGCCTATCGATATTCAAAAAAAAATTGGCTTCCCTCAAAACAAGCATTTCGAATCAGTGTTTACAGTTGATAGTTATTCTGTTATACCGCAGGCACAAAACTTATTTCTTGGTAGCGAAAACGGTAATTTATGCATAAGAGATATTTAATGGCATGAAGTCTTGCTAAATCCAAAGAAGCCAACTGATCCAGACGATATATACCTCAGGATGTTGAAACTAGTTGCCATTTTTTCCGATCACCAAGATATTCAATAGATAACTGCTGAAAGGGAAAGGGAAAGTGCCAGATGACTGGAAACATAGCAAAAATACACCGATTTTCAATAAAGGGGTTAGAAAATGCGCTTCAAACTAGCGTCCTATCAGCATTACTTTGATTTTAGGAAGATTGTTAGGAATAGTAATTAGCGACAAAATCATTTAACTCCTAGTCAATGATAGACTGATGACTGACCATCTATATTTGATATAATTTTTAACAAAACAGATCGACTTTTTCTTTAAGTCATAGAAATAGTGCTTACAGCCCCAAAATACCCTCTGATGTTACATGCGTAGATCTTTGTAAAGACTTTGACACAGCACCACAGAAATTGTTTCCAGGCAAAGTTAAAGCTGACGACATAGGAAATCTGACAAGCTTCACATGACGAGCAGGGTACCTTAGACTCATTTCAAGAACCTATACATTTCATCATCTACATAAATAACCTGAAGACACAAACATTTTGAGGGACTTCTCGACGACACGAAATTGTTACATTTAGCCCAGACAAAGACAGGCTTCTTACTGATTCAAAGGGATTTAGACATTGATGGAGTGGTCAGAGACGTGACAAATGAATCAAAAATAGATAATATACATCGTTAATGCAAAGTGCTCGGTAAATCATTATTAGTTGTAGAAAAAAGAATAATCTTGGAATAAGTAAAACTAATGACCTCCGGAAAGCAATGATTAGCTGCATGAAATACTACCAGTGGAAAGCTAGGTCTTAGAGCAAGTATTTCAAACTGTGAAACCAAGGGTACAATACTCACTCTTTACAACTGCTTGCTCAGACCTCACTTAGAATACATTACTGCTCAATTTCTGGTCAACAAACCTAATCAAATATGAAAAAGAACTAGTATGAAATCAAAGAGGAGCAAACAAACCAATCCTGTCACTCAGAAAGAGGAAATACTCGAAGACTTAAAATGATTCTCTCTAAAATCGTGCTGACTTCGGCGAGCATTGTCGAACGCAGACCATATGACAATTTCGTGAATTTAGAAAGATATTCCATAGCCAAAAATAGCGGCATGAAGGTTTAAGGAAGGATATCTAATAGTAAGTGCAGCAAAGTTTCTTTTTTCAGCTCTAGAGTAGCAGGACATCGGAATAAACTAATAACAGATGCCGTAAGAGGAAAGGCAAATAACACCCTCAGATGAAAGCTGGACAGATACCTCTGTGATATGTGCCATCAGGTAACAATCCAACTTCACGAGTAGATATATAATCCTCTCTTTCTTTTCCAGAGTTCAGACATAATATAGTCTATTAAAAAAAAAAAAAAAAGACTGCTTTCCCGAAAGTGCGTGGTGTTTCTTCTCATTTTTCTTTCCTTGCCGGTAGTTGAGCTAAAGGCAGAGGTGGATAAAGTGTCATATGCTTTACTATCCTATTCTCTCACAGTTAATTTCAGGTCGGCATATAGCCTCGTCATGAACCATCAGGTCTCCTGTCATTTCTCCTTCCCATGGACTCCCAGTATATCTACTCTGCGCCATCTACATCCAGCACCATTAACACCCAGCACCTCCTACGTCAGCGCTACCTACGTATATCCAGCGCCACCTACACCCTCATGATTTCCCTCCTGTATGTCGTTACCGTGAGTGGGCGGCCAATCTGTAACTTCGTAAGGCTAAAACAGAAGCGGATGGGACACAGAGCCACCCTCCAGCAGGATAAACTGTGTGATTAGTACCGGTGGACCGGCAGGCGATAACTCAGAATAAAGGCTGAGGAAGAGAGAGGAAGTGGGCGTGAGAGAGGAGGAGAGAGAAAGGGAAGAGTGAGGATGGCAGAGGGAAAGTTAAAACTCGATGACTAGGCCTTGAGCACGGGATGAGAGTGAGTGAGACACGTGTGAAAAATAAAATATAACAGTAGGGAGGGTATAGGGGTAAAAGAAGTGAAGAGAGATGGACGATCAATAGTTAAAAGGTAACGGTGAATTTCAAAGGCTGAGGTGAAGATAGATGCATAAAGCCGAGATAGACAAAGACTTAACTTCATTTGACAAAATACTATTGATGATTTATTAAGTGCGAAAAACTTAGGAGAGAGAGAGAGAGTGTTGGAAAAGAGTTGAATACCGGCAGCTGAGCGGAAGTAAAAAAGTTTGTAACATCATATGAGGTGATCAGCGAATTCTAAGATCGTTAAGTAACTGAAGATACAAAAAAAGAAAAGAAAAGAAAATGCAAGAAGATTAGAAAGGCGGAACAGCAGAAGAGTTGAACACTTTGTGCTGAAAGAGAATGAGAGAACCCAAGATATATAGCAAAAAATAGAAATAAAAACGAAACGGATTATGGAAACTACAGAAAACTAACTTCAGAGTGAATAGTAGAAAGGAGTGAATGATGATTAATGAAAGAAAAATACCTTCCTTATGAGTTATAGTGAACAGAAGATTATACATAAGATAAAACAATGTGATATTGTATATGACGCAGGTAGTAGTAAATAACGTGCTATGTAGACACTGCTTAAATCACTGGTAATAGAGAAGTAAGGAAACCCTGTCACGCTTCTGTCTTAAGGATCATTGAGGAGCAAAGTGTTCCTCTTAACGATCGTACCGCTGAACTTCTCTAGTTAACCTTTCGCTTTCTCTTTCCTGCCATATGTTAAGACGTGCCGCCAGTTCATAGGAAGCTAGCAACAGCAACAGCAGCAGGAACAGCAGGCAACTCGCTGGTGGTCGCCTCCTAAGGCAGGGGGAGGACTGGCACTCGTCGGCAGCTACTTTGGTAGGAGGCGGTGGTCGGTCTCTCCCCTCACCACCAGTCCGGCCGGCTCAGTCTCGCGGCCGCCTCCGCTCAGTTCACATGTCGTCAAGTCTCTGTGGCTCGCGGCTGAAAACCGATTCGCTACCGCTCTCTCTCTCGGCTTGTCTAAGGTTCTCTCCGCACTTAGAGAATTCTTGTTTATCAGGTGCTTGTCATACTTGTGGCTCGTGGCCCAGACAGATGGTCACTTGCGTCTGGATATGAAAACAACACGGTTATCCTCTCATTAATATCTATTTCACGTATCTATTTTTTATCTTCTTCTTTTTGTGAAATTTAGAAAAGTGATCTTCTTTTCCCTCGAATTTCGTTACTACATCAGAAAACATTATTGCCATAGATGAATTAAAATGGCAGGGCCAAGTGCTAATCTGAAACTCTGGTGCATAAAACAGGAATTCGTGAAATCAGACGATGAGATCGGTATTTAAACACCAGCATCATCTAGGCTTGCACTCACATCGAAAAGAAAAAAACTCGATCTCGCTGCAGGTAGTGAGGAGGAGTAGCTATCAGGTAGAACCTTCCATGCCCTAATTGAAAATACAGAAGACATCTGCTGGTAAAGTGTGTGCGAGTCGGTCAGTCTTTTATATGTCACACCCTACCCGTCATCTCTCACAGCCTCTTTCCCTTTTCACAGTAAAATCTGTCGTGCTGAGGACAGAAGGAATGACATTTCATTTAGTTCGATTTAGAAAAAATGCTTTTAAAGGTACGTACATATGCGTGAGGTGCAATGTCACATATGTTATAATATGTTAACTGCAGATTTTACCATTGTATGAAAGTTTAAAAATATATGGTAAGATTTGAAAATTGATAAAATTTTCTTTGTTGTTAAATACTTCACGAAAATTAGTGTCAGTACAGTGGAAAATTAACAAAAGTAGATAACATAAAGTGCGTCAAGCATCTGAATGTTGATATGTTAAACATACAGTACTACCGTTGGAATTCAGATGGACTGAACTGTACATGTAAATTAGAACGATACTCCATTACTAACAATGACTATAATCTAGTTAGAATGCTTCATTTAGCTAGCTCCCAATACAACATTTATAAAGGAGAAACGCACAAATAAACGATTTCATATTGTAAAA
>JAYMFT010210774.1:0-11514 GCA_038088735.1 Panulirus argus
ATAATATATATATATATATATATATATATATATATATATATATATATATATATATATATATATATAAGAGGAAAGGATAGAACAACACCAATGTAACTCTCTGTCCACCAGGTACAAAAACAGTAGTCAAAGGACACAATGCACAACGAGGCAGAAAGCAGGAGTCACACTCTACAAAGGACACAGTCAAAATACACGCAGAACCGAACAGCTGTGGGAAATGCATTTCACACGCCACAGCGCACTGGACACACCGCAGCAAACAGGAACACAAAACACATGCCACAGCAAACAACATGTGTCTCACAGCACACAACACGCGCCTTGCAGCAAACAACACGTGTCTCATAGCACGCAACACTCGTCTTACAGCAAACGACACCGCGTCTCACAGCACACAACACGTGTCTCACAGCAAACAACACGTGTCTCACAGCACACAACACGTGTCTCACAGCACACAACAAGCGTTTTGCAGCAAACAACAACGTGTCTCACAGCACACAACACGCGTCTTGCAGCAAACAACAACGTGTCTCACAACACACAAGACAAATACGCTACACAGATCACAGCAACAGTACAAGTCACACGCATCTCAACTCACAGGAGAGATTACTAATAACGGAGGAAACAGCTCACGGAACGCATCAGACATAGCACAACCCACACATTGTACAGAGCGTGTTACACGTTCCGGTGTACACAGCTCGCCCAACACAACACACGTGCCACAACAAACAGCTGTCATGGCTTATCAGGCATAACACA
The DNA here is from genome assembly GCA_038088735.1 of Panulirus argus. Classification (NCBI taxonomy): domain Eukaryota; kingdom Metazoa; phylum Arthropoda; class Malacostraca; order Decapoda; family Palinuridae; genus Panulirus; species Panulirus argus. The sequence continues at coordinate 772 of JAYMFT010210774.1, forward strand.
TCACACATGCCATAGCACATATAACACACTACAGCACTTGCAATGCATAAGAGAGCAAGGAAGAAGTACGGCAGGATGAGAAACAAATACAGCAGGATGAGAAACAACTATAGCAAAGTAAGAAGCAAGTACAGCTGGATGAGAAACAACTATAGCAAAGTAAGAAGCAAGTACAGCTGGATGAGAAACAAGTAAACCTGGATGAGAAACCAGTGCAGCAGGTTGAGAAAGGGGGAACAAGTAAACCTTGATAGCAATACAGTGGAGAGCAGGAAAAAGTCCAGACCTCGTCCATCATGAGGAGCAAATTGTCACTTAAAGACCGCTAGCTGGCCTGGCTGTGAGGCAGAGGGATCCAGGGGGAACAGTTGTAGAGAGAGTTGGGTGTGTGAGGAACTGAATCACAGGCGACTCCAAAGTGGAAGTCTCTGTAACCCGAACACCACTGAGATGGAACAAGGAGGTCGTAAGAAGTATTGAGATATTCAGAAAAGACAATAAATGGAAAGACAGAAGAAGGAGAGAAATTCTGAAACGTCGCTGTTTGAGAAAAGGAGAACGCTTAACGGTCCATCTTCGTGTAGCTGATCTCTACACAGAGGGGGTGAAGACCACGGGTTTTACGTTAGGGACTGGGAACACCTGCATCCGCTGACGAGAGCAGTGGCCATTGTAGAACAGAGGGAGGGCAGCGACATGACGGTGGAAAGAACGGAACGGTTGAGCAGGTGATGACAGCAGAGTTGATAAGATGGATGGATAATCAACTCTGACAGAGTCATGGAAGTTGGAAGACGACTCGCCCCACATACGCAAGCGATGCCCAATAATAAGATGATTAAGACGTCTACAGAAATGGAAAAGCTGCTCTCATGAAAAATAACGCCAACAACTACGCAACACCCTAACTTTTGGAAAGCAGATTCTATAATGTTCATCACGTGGGATTTCCAGAATCGAGTGGATGATATGGTCATGTCCAACACGATCATGTTGTTATGCGGTCAAACTGCAGGGCTTGGAAATCTAATGGTGCAAAGTGAGTAAGATTTAGAGGGAGATACTAGTAGAAACAGCGTTTTTGCCCTAATGAATCTAACCTGAGTACCAACACCGCCTACCCATGAAGAGATGTTTCACAGGTCCGAATTGAGAGAAGTGTGCAGTGCGAGTACAAGAACGAGCAGTGGAGTGAGGAGGGGAGGAAAAGTGAGTTGAAGTAATGCAGAGTCGAATCAACCTGTGTAAGAGTGAACAAGATTATAGTTTCAAGAGAGGAGATTATTCAAACAGAGAAGAGGGCAGGCGGCATGGCAAAACCCAGAGGAACACCAGTGGTGACATGATATTGGGAACACGTCAATACTACAGCGATTACCACAGTGGGGCCACCGGTAGGGGAGCAGGGCTCCATACTGGGGCGAATTAAACCCTAGTAGATATGGCAGAGCTGCTCATAAGGATAACAGCCACGACGCCTGTTCAGCACCCACACACAGCCTTTGGGAAGAAGATTCCGACATGCTGATTACGTGAGGATTCTGAAAGAGCTATAACTAATCTCTTCAGTTCTTAATCTAATAATAATTTCTTTTCTTTCGCTTTCCTCCAAAATGGTCACGATTCAAGGTATGTCTTTTTGCCAATACCTTCGACACTTATTATATGTTTATATAAAAAATAGTAGATGTTGCCAGTAACGTGGAACCACATCAAAGCTTCGGCAGTAGTGCAATGGTAGGAGATACGTTGTTGTCAGCTCCTTTCACCTTTGAAGTCATATTACCAGCCAAGGGACATCGAGCTGCTGTAGCAGCAGGCCCGTCGGCTGGCACATTATCGCAAGAGACTTGCCATCCACTTCCCAGGCACTAGCGTCGTTGTCCTGTGCTCCGACCACTTCAGCAGCTTTAGCTGTCAATAGCTGTGGCTCCTCGGACACTAGTGCAGCTGTGTGCTGGACGCTTCAGCACTTTTAGCTGCTTAGAACTGTGGCTCATAAGACACAGGCGTAGCTTTGTGCTGCACGCTACAGAAGTAGTCTTTGTCGGTTACCGAGTTTCTGCATGGAGGGATAAGAGAACTGAAAAACGTTCCCCTTAAACAGTGTGGCTGCTGTTCTTGAGCAGCACTCCATACAGTGACAGTGAACTGCATTATCCAACTTACTGTTCTTGAGCAACAGTTGTTGCGAGTTACAACACCGTCGCAAAGTGTTGTCTCGTCTCTACAAAGTGAGTAATGCTGGCAACATCTGATGGCGTGAGGTTCTGGCTCGTCCGTCTGAGATAAGCACAGAGCTTCCTCAACCATGAGGAAGCTTTATCCAGCATAAACGTCAAGTTAACTACCAGATCGCTATCTGCAGGATGAGACTGGACCCAAGCAGGACCCACGAGCACCCGAGGGAGCGTGGCTCTAACCAGTACGTTGCGGGGTGACAGAATATTACACCAGTCCGCACTGAAGAAAGTCATACCGTAGAAGAGATTCCATTGGCAGAATTAACGGCCTTTTTGAGGCATTAAGGCGCGTTGCTGCGAGGCAGATAAGGAGGCTGGAACCCTAAACACTGGCTTTCAAGACTCCGCCAACGATGTTGATGTTATTACAATGGTAGGAGACGAGGAGGACGAGGAGGAGGACGACGAGGAGCTGGAAGCTGTATGAGAACAAACCCCAACTCACTCTGGAAGTGTTGTTAACCTTGGAACATTTGCGTCATTCTGTCACTCTTGGATGGCCAGCTACAGGCAGTAACACAGTTCCTTTTACTTAATTTCGTATAAACATTTGGTTCTCTCGTGAACTTAGGAAGACGAATCAGTGAAAGGCACAGAATAAACTCTGAGAAGGGAAGCTGCTGCGGTCATCCTGTGGGCCAGGTGCTCTTGCCTGTAGTAGTCGCCTCCCCACAGGAGGCGTCACACTGCAACCTTTCCCGACGATCTCCTGCCGGCGTCCTCCTCCGTTCTGACGAAGGAGGCGACGATTGATATGTCCCTCACGCGATCTAAACTACTTCGCCCAGTTGGAGCTGGCGTTACTGACCATGAGTCAACATGAACCAGCCCGGGGTCGGACTCGCATGGGCTACATTCCCGAAGGCAGCAGTCGGCCCGCAGCCAACACAGGTGTTCATCCTCCCCTCGGGGCTGGTAAAAAAATAAGTACCCGTATAAAACTGTTGTGTGTGTGTGTGTGTGTGTGTGTATGTAGAACAACAAAGAGCCCCTCTCCTCTACCCAGGCGTACCTGGCTATCAATAAAAGATAAAGCTAAAGGCAATCACCATTACCATGTAATACAACGCTACAAATCACGCGAAAATTCGCTGGGTGGCTTCCAGGCCGCGTGCTGGAACAGCCTGCTTGCACACAATACCTTGATCTCTCTCTCTCTTTCTCTCCCTCTCTCTGTCCCATTTTCTCCCATGGATCCCTAAAGTCAAAACAATTTCCGCCCACGGCGCCCTCCGACCCAGAAGTCAATGTTCGAGTCTCCCTCCTATCGACTCCCAGTCGGGCGAGATTCGAAGCCCGGCCAATAATGGATTCAAAGGACAGGGAGCTACGTAGCCCAGAGTCATCTCTATGTGGGGTAAGATTATCGCCCTAACGAACTCTACTGACTTGTAATTTACCGCTTCGTTGACGACGAGCCCCAGATAACGTGTAGATGTGTAAGATAAATGAATTCTGACCGAACGGGGTCTTGGATAATCAGGGACTGGTTAACCCTACCATGGGTAATGGCACCTCCGGTTAACTAGACCGGCTTAATACGACCGGTTATCAGTTTCCAGGCCGAAGGCGATGGTGTCATAACGTCACAACGAGAGACTTTGTGTCCCGTGTATGTGTGTGGGTGAGGACATTGGCGCTGACGACTCCAGGTACTGCTGACACAGCGAAGCGGTTGTTGGGCGCATTATCTGTGCGGCCGGCAGGTCACCTGCGTCGTAACGAGCGAGGTGAAGAGGAATTTTTGTGTTTCGTGTGTAATCCTGAATATGACGATGACAGCCATAAGAAATACACCAAAGTGATACAGACGGAACTTGCTCAGTCTTCATCTCTGACGTCGCCCCAATTTCACACTTATCCCGTCTGTCTGTTTCTCTCTTGTCTCTTTCCACCATCTTCTGTGGATCTGACTGTCTTGGAAAGGTTGGTAAGAAAGAAAACGTGGGCAGGGGCACTGCGAGAACTGCTGAAGACGAGAGTTGGTTCCGATGCAAGACTGCTAAGTGGTCGTCCGTTTGAAAAGGCGCTCCTGTATGTGAGGACAGAGGTGTGAGCGGCGGACTGTCTTTTTTTTTTTTAAACCTGTTTGTGTGAGCAATATTCATCCCTTCCCGCCACTCCATCACATACACTGAACCAGAATTGTTTTGAAAACAAATTCTCTGTTGTTTACAAAGGGCTGGGGTGTGAATGGAAGCGTGTCGCGTGACAGAGAGAGAGAGAGAGAGAGAGAGAGAGAGAGAGAGAGAGAGAGAGAGAGAGAGGTGTAGGTGGGAATCATGGCAGGTTGTGTTTGAGGCTGGAAGAGGTGTCACTGGTCGGATGTTGTGTGTGGTAGTGAGAGATTACTTGGAGACATTGATCTAACCTGGTGAATAAACTCACTTTGCACAATGAATAACCCAGAAGTGTAGAAGCTTCAAGTTCATCTCAAACAGGTCACGTGGGTAAAGTGTGAAGTGTGTGTTGTTGATCCATATCCTGTGGATGGAGATGGATCATTTACAAGTGTTCCATCATATCCACGCGAGGCGCAAATGGTAATCTGAAGTACATAAAATGTACGGGCATGTACAGCAAACAGTCCCCGTAGACAGTAAGAGATGTTACTTAGAACAATAGAATGAACTATAATAATATACTGCCACAGCTAAGAACATCAGTATAGTGAAAACACGGCTGAGAAAATACTTTGAGATATCAAGCATCAGCAAAGAGGGAAGTGATACTCCCATGACAGGCTTGTTCAAAAATAATATGATATACAGGTAATTAACTTTTACTTTTTATATAACGTGATGGCTACAGTTTTTCTTTTCCCAGAGTATCCGGCTACTGTCTGCTACTAGATCAGAACCTGTTCTTCATTTACCCTTTCCTACAAAACTTGCACGCCAGCGCACTTTCTGTATTTTACAGTGTTATTTTCTTGCTGGGTAACTGGTCTAACAAATTAGTCGGTTGGGAGGAGCCTTCCATCGCACAGGAATCTAGGATATGGCAATTGTCCTCCAGCAGATAACCTCAACCATCTGGTCCTCTGTTATCTGGCTTACCCATGTATTCCCATATACCAACCGTTAGGTAGCTCTGTCCTAGTAACCTTCTCCAGCCACTATGGGCTAACTTTCCCCAGTGACCCACTCCACAAATCCAAGAAAGAGTATCTGTTCCTGCGACCTGTGTGACAGGGTACCATTCCATCAGACCCACGGACTGATACCGTCCCGCTGACCTATTCCGTCAGCCAAAGGGACTGATTCTGTCCCTTTTACCTTTCCCACAAGCTATGGGAAACCCACTATCCCAGTGACCTGGTCTGCTGCTGCTCCAGTGGTTTTAGGGAGCATCTCCCAGTGATCTGTTCCCCCAGCTGTGGTGACGAACTCTCCCCAGCGACCTACTCCACCTACTGAGGGGAGTGACTCCGCCTCGCCATCTCCCCCACCAGGTGCAAAAGGGGCTCTCCCCTCCGCACTGTTACCATCAGCCGCGGGGAGTGATCCTGCCCCAGTAACATATACACCTGTGCCCATGGGGACTGTATTGGACCTAACCGCCTTCCCCACCACCCACGGGGACTGACTGAGACCCAATAGCCTACACCAACACCCGTGGGGACTGAATCTGCCCCATGGACATCCCCACAGGTCATGGGGACACACCCTACCCATGTCACAGCCCCACAATCAGTCAGGAGTGTGAAATCTATAACGCCAGGACAGAACATCTGTTGGAAGAACTGAACATTCGTCAGCAGAATCCGGAAAATCTTCATTTCAGTCTCTGGCTCTGATCGACAATTCTGTGAATGTCTACCGTGAACAAAATAGATTACATTATTCACATTGGTGAACATATCGCTCTCGGGTCGTCGACAAATGACATGAGATGACCCGCACAACATCAAGGTCTGACATGATCACGTCCCCCTGATTTGATGAATTCTTTTTCACAATCAAAAATAGTATTTTCGAAAGACATATGATCGTCTCAGGATCCCTTTTAACTTGAAGAACAACAGAAAATGTCAGTGACTTTCTCGTAAACTCCATCTCAGTTTTTTGGGACGAACAGAGCCATGGAGTCGTCGGCCCTAAAGTGCTCACAACAACCAATACCGAAAAGTTTCTGTGGACGACCTTTGCGACGGGCTGTCAACACACGCTCTGCTTCCACGGCCGAGGGGAATGTCTGCCATAAACCCCAGAGTAAAGTCGGGCATGATTGGCATAACTTCGGAACGGCGGGTCGAATTCCCTCTGGGGGGGTTCCCTCTGTATCAGGATCGTAACGCGAGAATTGGGGGTTCGAGTCTCTGTTACTCGAGGCATGAACTCAGAAACTGAACCTGGTGTAACTCCGCCTCACGCTGTGTGGATAATGTCACAAATGGGGATCACATCTCGTCTGCCGGGTCCCAGTCGTAAACATGCCAGTAGGGAGGGTCGCGTGTTCAGCCGCACCTCTGTGTTCTGAGACACACATCCCTCTTGCTGTCCTACGAATCAGAGTGATGTTAACGAGAACTAATCCTGAGCAACTTCTCAGTACATTATCTGCGGTATGAATGACTATTCAGTGACTATTCTATAATCTATTCGGTGACTTTTCTATGATCTATTGAGTGACTTTTCTATAGTCAGTTAAGAAATCTCTGGTGTAATAACTTTAAACGATTTTCAATGCTGATATGATACTTCTGAATATATATATCTCAAAAACCTGTGGGTAATTTCTGAGAATTTTAAAAGCATTTTTTTGGTAAGTTTCGAGTAACTTGTAAGTTTCAAGGACTTTTGATAAAACTTCGACGCTTTTTACACATTCTAGAAATGCCTGAGAAACCTTTCAGTATCTCTTCAGCAACTTTGGAACTGATTCCTGCAGTGTTACACAGACGTGTGTGACCCCGCGTGAGTCACTCCTGAGCAACAGTTGAACACAACTGTCGTAAGGCCTGGGTAAAGGGCGTGAATGACACACATGACATTTGCGAGGAACGTAGATGGCCGAGTGCCAGCACCAGACGTTGCTGAGTGCCAGTGTGAAGAAGCAGAGGGCCCGAGAGGCGGGCTGGATCCCCGCCCGAGTGAGACACGACAAAATGCGAGGCAGAGGATCTCTGGGGTTGTCTGGGAGACCAGCGGAACATGCGAGTTGGAGGACGGGTGATAGGCAGAGACTTTAGGAAGGACGAGGGACAGATCTCAGGGATGTTCAGGAGACACAGTGTGTGTAGCAGGCATGTCCCTGCAGTGAGAGGACCGTGAGAGGACACGCGCACAGGGACAGAGGTGAAGGAAATGAAGCGTCGTCGTGGATGAAGTGGGATATTTGGATGCTGAATACAACAGTATCAAAATGTAATGTAAAAGTCCAAAGATTTTTGTAAGACTGGTGATGGCCGGAGGCGCGGAGGCATCGCAGGGCCAAAAAGTGACCAGCTCGTCAGGCACATCGGCCACAACTGGGTCGAGAGACGAGTTAGTTAGATTTGTGGCTCGGGAACTCCACACAGTCGCCCAGATCGACTCCTACGAGGTGTCACTTTAGTATCTTTAGATGAAGTGCTGGTAACTAACCGTTAACATATGACAACTGGAGAAGCAGCGAGTACTCTGCATACCAGGCTGGGTCTGGCCCTCGCTACTTGGGGTCTGTGCAATACACACAGCGAGCTAGGGAGTCCCTGGCGTTAACGTAACAACGAGAGAACGTAATTTCGAGTTAGTGTTGCACTCCAGCGTCAATGGGATGGGTGTTTATAGCCTTAGTAATGCGCACTACTTCGCTACCGCCTCTGTACCCTCATCTGTCACGCCTCACAAAGGTGGTGTAGTCAGCAGTCCATGTAGCGTCTCACATGAGGAGTCACTGTGGCCTGCTCTGTGCCCCACATGATGGCTTCCACCCATACCTGAGCTCCCAGCCGATGCGTGATCCCATCTGCCCTCCACATTCCGACGCCATGACTGAAGGCTCTCTGAGGAACCCATGTCTAACAGTTGCATAAGGAGGTCCTATGTATCTCGCGCAACTACCAGGTGCAAAGGCAAGAATCGTAAACCTACGAGAGATCCTCTTTCCCAGCCATCGTAAATGTAGGCATGGTTCCCTTTACCAGGCAACGAATGTACGTGAGGTTACAGGGTACGTGAGGTCCCCCTATAACAGGCAACGTAAATCTACGTTGGGTCCACCTTAACAGGTGACGTAACTCTAAGTGAGGTCTGGTTAAAAGTTTAATGGAGGCGACAACTATGAAAATGAACCCAAAATGATTTGACAAATGGTAATGAACCAACACAAGTCAGTATTCGGTGCACGAAAAACGTAGATAATGATAAAGGAATATTTGATGACAACGATGAGCATGCTTTTACAGACATAAATATAACAGAAAACGACGTAATTAAAGCGACTGTCAAATTTAAAGAAAACGCATTGCCGGGGCCGCTTGCACTTCCAATTATATTTCTTAAAAGAAAAAAAAAGTGACTAGTGCAGTCTATCATGATGCTATGAAGTCAAACAATAGACCATTCCAGTCCAGAAGATTTACACAAAATGGCAGACACAACACCAATACACTGAAGGTAATTCCAAGCTAATTCCATTACAGTTTAGTCCAGTCACTTCAGTACCTCACATAATCAGAATATACGTAAAATTACTGGGGCACCTCATTAGGTATGAATTAATTGACTTCAAATTACACGAGGGAAGAGAATGGCTTCTGTGTTTCCTGGATTTTGCAAAAGCATTCGCCCAAGCAAATCATGGAGTGACCATCCGAAAATGTGGAGCGAGAGAACATCGCAGACACATTAGGAATGTGGATGAAAGATGTGTATTGAGGCAGCAGTGAGACACGAGTTGCTACTCAGAACTTAATCCTGAACGTCTCGACATTTGTCTTCCTCAGGAGGATATACCGTCACGAGGAAGACAACTGTCCAATTGTTGAGAGTCGTATCCTAATTAGCAGCTCCCTTCTCATTGCTGCCTCACCACCTGTCTGTCTCCCAGAATGAAGATCCGTCACGAGGACGAAAGAGCTTTCAACCAAGAGAAGACTCAGGGTAGCGTCAAACGGAACTATGTTACATGAAAATGAAGAGGATGTTCTTTTAGGTGTTCACTTTCCAGTAAGATAACTACTAAGAACAACCACTTTAGAAACAAGTGAGGAGAGTAATACGATTCCTTGCACCACAATTCACTTACAAAACAACGAGACAGTGACTCTCCGTGACTCACTCGCAGGACCACATCCTAAGTATAGGTAACACAATAGTTCTCCGGATGATCAAAGTGGACCAATGATGGCTGAAAGGAGCTGAGAAAATATGAAGTATGATACCAGAAGTATGAGGCAAGCCATTGGAAGAAGGGTGAAAAAACTATTTTGTGGACACTGAAAACAAATGTTTAGGATACTAAAAGCTAAATTAAGAGCATCGATACAGCAACGCTCAAAGAAATACAAAAACAGGCATCCTGTAACCATTTATAAACGGCTACAGCACAAGAAGAAAATAATTTCACGCCAGTATATAGAAATTTATTCCGTATAACTCGGTTTGTTTGAGGATTGGAATAAACTGCCTTAAATGTAATGAAATGTCTGGTCGATACACTCATACAGGGAGAGATCATAAGGGCTAAACCCACTTCGAGACGGAATTGGGTCTGTCCGTCTCTCTGTCTCTCTCCCCATCTCCCAGTGTTTGTCTGACTCTCTCTCTCCCCATCTCCAAAATTGGTCTGTCCTTCCCCACCTCCCAATGTTTGCGCGTCTCTCTCCCTGTCTCCCAAATCTGTCTTTCTCCCCGTCTCTCAAATTTGTCTGTTTCTTTTCCCATCTCCCAGTGCACGCTGAACACTGCCTCTCGTCTCTCTCTCTCTCTCTCTCCCTCTCTTTCTTCCTCGCTATTCGAAGCGTCGAGCCAAGTTAAGCAAATGGAGACACCGTCCCAACTTGTGGTGACGAGAGTGTAAACCCAATTAGAGGAACATTAATCCGGTGCGAGACAGTACGGGACTCACGGGGAGATGCGTGTGCGTCTCAGTCTCTCTCTGTTCGCATCGACCTCACGGACGGACGGACATTGTCATGGCTTACCTTCAGGAACGGACTACATGTACACCGAGGAGGTGTATTCTGTCCTTGCGGTAAATCAGGGGACGACTAGGGACCCTGCTACTCCCTAAGGTGGGGAGCTTTCCCCACCTGGCCATTACATACAGAACCCCAGGACACCTATCCCGGGCTACTGCGCCTTCAAGGCTGCGCTACAGTCAGTAGCAGGGGAAGGATGGAATCCTTGGGTGAGGAGCTTCACAGTGAGTTTATACTCCATTTCACCCACTGACAACGATAGAACCTCGCCGGAGATGTTATTTTACAGTCGTTGCGCGACCACATGAAGGCAGAGACAGGTAACACACACACACACACACACACACACACACACACACACACACACACACA
>JAYMFT010210785.1:0-11514 GCA_038088735.1 Panulirus argus
AAAGAGAAGAGTCCGTCGGGAAGGGAAAGAGAAGAGTCCATCGGGAAGGGAAAGAGGTGAAACCGTCGGGATGGGAAAGAGAAGAGTCCGTCGGGAAGGGAAAGAAGGAAACCACAAGTAATCCTGCAGGAGTAACAGAGGCGGCTATTCCTAAACTGAGCTCCCTGATGACGTAAACTATTGTCCGACCCTCAAAAACGGTTCAGATGGTTACCGTGATGGGGCTGGGGCGGGTCTGTCCTCTGGCGGAAGGGGGGAACTCTCCTCGAGAGAGAGGAGAAGCTCTCCTCAAGGTGAGGAGAGGACAGGTACTTCAGGAGAACGAACTCCTCTGAAGAGAAGAAGGACGCGAGTGTTCCTACGAGGGAGGGTTAAGAGACGACCTTAACCTCTTGAGCACAACGGCACGACTTCCTGAACACAACCTTACGACCCCTGAGAACGATGGTACGACCCCTTCACACGACGGTACGATCCCTGCACACGACGGTACGACCCCCTTCACGCGACGGTACGATCCTAGGTATGACGGACCAGTTCAGCATTAGCCCAGGAAGAACCGAATGAGACAACATAACGAAGAGAGCCCCTGCTAAAGCCCCCTTGGCGTATTCACCCACACCCAGGAACTCCTGTCGTAAACAACACACACACACAGACGAATACCAGACCGACAAGATCATGGCCTGACACCATTGAGTAATGTTATATATTATACCTTAACAACCACACGATGGAGGTCTCCCTCGGACACCCAAACACGTTACGTCGATCGAGCTGCACCGTTTCAACGCGAGTGGAGCGACTACGAGGCAGCAGACTTCGTCTGAAACCCGTGGACACAGCGGCCAACCATTCAGGACCAACACGGCAGCCTGTACCGACTGGAAATGTTTTTTCGGTGATCAGAACTTCGTCATCGCATTACCTGCTATGCTCTGCTTCTCGCTGAGGGATGCGTGGCGCCACCTGTACGTAGCCTAATGTACTCCGGAGGGGGGGACATGAGTCCACTACCCGACGTCTTTGACTTCGTCAACGAATTCCTTCAAGTCGATGGGTCGCTTCACCTGTCCATCTCTGGGTATGACTCCCTCACCACCGTACCCCACATGGGGTCGACTCCGTCGTGCTCAGCGAGGTTCAAGACGGGAGAAGCGAAGTCCGTGTGGTAAGGGGCGCGTGGGTCAGTGGTCCCAACCAGCGCGTCAGGAGCTAGGGGGTTACACCTCTGTAGCGGGAGCAATATAATGAAGCACGGCCTGACACCTACTCCCACACCCAAACGAACATATAGGTATTCAGGTAATAGCAGCGGCTGTACCAGCAGAAGGAACAGCGGCTGTACCTGCAGCAGGAACAGCGGCTGTACCTGCAGCAGGAACAGCGACTGTACCTGCAGCAGGAACAGCAACTGCATCAGCAGCAGGGACAGCGGCTGTACCAGCAGCAGGAACAGCAGCTGTATCAGCAACAGGAGCAGCGGCTGTACCACCAGCAGGAACAGCGGCTGTACCAGCAACAGGAGCAGCGGCTGTATCAGCAGCAGGAACATCGGTTGTACCAGCAGCAGGAACAGCGGCTGTACCAGCAGCAGGAACAGCGACTGTATCAGCAGCAGGAACAGCGGCTGTACCAGCAGAGGAACAGCGACTGTATCAGGAGCAGGAACATCGGTTGTACCAGCAGCAGGAACAGCGGCTGTACCAGCAGCAGGAACAGCGGCTGTACCAGCAGCAGGAACAGTGACTGTATCAGCAGCAGAAACAGCGACTATATCAGCAGCAGTAACAACAGCTGTACCAGCAGCAGGAACAGCGGCTGTATCAGCAACAGGAGCAGCGGCTGTACCATCAGCAGGAACAGCAGCTGTACCAGCACCGGTAGGCAAAGAAACATTTGCATAAAGCCGCAACAATGGGCGAAGCAAGAGGAACCGTAGCCAAGGAAACATCGTCAGGAGCACCACCAAGAGAAGGAAGAGCCTCTGGGGCAGGGAGACGACACTCAGCTTTAACCCCCCGACCGGAGGTCTGGCATACTGCTGCTGCTGCTGCTGGCTGGGCCGTGGGTCCTCCTTCCCACACCTGCCTACCGTTCAATGGCAGCACGTGTGTACACCTGGGGTTGTGAAAGGGGCATGTGTGTACACCTGGGGCTGTGGGAGGGGCAAGTGTGTACACCTGGGGTTGTGGAAAGGGCATGTGTGTACACCTGGGGCTGTGGGAGGGGCAAGTGTTTACACTTGGGGTTATGGGCGGGGCACGTATGTAAACCTGGGGCTATGGGTAGGCACATGTGTACTCCTGAAGCTCGGGCGAGGCATGTGTGTATACCTGGTGCTGTGGGCGTCACGTGGGTACTCCTGGGGCTCTAAGACAGGGTACGTGAGGGTATACTTGGTGCTCTGGGTAGCAGTTTACCTCTTGTTGAATCTGTAGGATAACCTGCCTCTATAGTTCAAGTAACAGGACCAACCATCCCTGTTCCTCCTATGAACAGTCACGCATACAATGGCTTACGAACCCTTTAAAACACGGCTGGCCATTACGTGTGAAAATCATCAGATCCAAGTTCGAACCTATTCTTAAGGAACGAGCGAACTCGTCACACGATCTAAAGGGCTCTTTTCGTGTACATTTTCGTCCGTCATACTCTTACTTAAGGCCCAAGATACGACGTTGTTTTTCCTCTCATTTCCACCTTACGTACGGCAGATCGATCATCTGGACCGATCTGGTTTCTGGGTCTTCCAAGAAGTGATCGAAGCCGAACCTTGCGTTTCTCAACAGCTCTTTATCACCAGTGGGGTTCATCACCTCACGAAGATTACAATTGCACAAATAACTTTTCAGCACTGATGAGTATCACTTATGTCATACGAGCCGAAGATATTAATAAGATCGGTACTCATAGACGGGCCTTTGATATAAAAGCAAACGCCTCTAAAAGTAAGTCCCTCCCATCTTGTGTCTCCTGCAGAAGCTTAAATATGGGATCCACACGTTCCTTTTACTTCTTAACATATAGCGTTTACGAAAAGGGATTTTGTCTGTCCTGTACGATTACAAGTGGCTGTCAGCTGGAGCTGTGAGCTGGCCTTGGGTCAGCACTGGTGTAGAGAAGATATTTCCGTGTACCAGCAGTCACTTGATGCCGTTGCCTTTCTTTTTTTTCCAATGTCGAAGCCTCCTCCAGTCATGGACAAATGCCCAAAGGGAAAAATAATCTAAGAATTTTGGACGAGGAGTAAAACCTTCCCTTTCCCAACTGGTCGAAACAAAGGGAAAAAAAATGAAAAAAAAAAATAAAGAGCTCTGAAGTTTAGCGGTGTTGGGAAAGAAACAGACACCACAATGGCCCACCCCTGAGTTGCCGACAGCCTGCCGAGTATTACGTGATCTAGCTAATGGCGGGGGGTACACAAGCAGCCAGCCGTCGAGCGCAAAAACCCGAGTAATATCTAAAGAAGGAAAGGCAAACTAAGACTGCGGTGTTGGGCAAGTGACCGCCAACCGTGTTACAGCACCCAGCATGTAACCCATATTTCTACAAACACGTAGAACACATGCTCTACAGCAACTACTCCTGTTCGGGGAGCACTTCTCTCATTCTACAGGCTTCTGTAACGAGTGACATAATCTATATCACACTACATAAGTGGGTGGAATATAATCAAAGGAAAAAAAAAGTAGGTCGTATGGACATTTCCGTGACTGTCCATCAACAACCCTTGCTCGGGGGCCAGACGTCTCCTTCTGATGTACTGGAGGTGATCTGTTGTCAGCACAAACGTATGAGGCGTGAATTACAGGTACGAGGGCATGATGAGTAATGCTATGAGAGGCTAACGAAGAGTGATTCTCGAGCGGTTTGAGAGCAGGGAGGCAACCACGACTGCAACAGCAACTCTCCTGAGGACTGTACACGCCACGTAAGATGTGTACGTACACACTCGGGAGAGCAAACCTGGACTCGAAGGCGAAAGCAGGTGGCAGGTGGCAGCACGGTAGCCACGTCACGTCTCACCTGAGGAGCCACTTGAACCATTTGGCGCGATTGGCTCTGGTCAGCAGCGGGTCGCAGCACAAGCAGCAGGAGCAGCACCACCGACATTTCCCGCAGGGGCAGCAGCGCCGCCCGGCGGGCTCGGACGCCTCAGACGGGCTGGAGGCTGGCGAGGGAGGTCTAGATGTAGCGGCGGGCGTGGCAGCAGAAGGAGAGGGAGACACGACGTCTTGCCGGGTAAGGGAGGTGGCGGATGACATCCATGTAGAGGAGACGGGCAGAGGCAGGCGGGCGACCCCGCCAGTGGCCCTGGGCTGGGTACGCCACACGCGGCCGGGGGAGCTCCCCAGAGAGAAGACACGGGAGAGGAAGGGAAGCTTGGAGAAGGGGAAGGTCTTCGGCCACGCGAAGTTCACCCTGGGTAGCCACGGGCGTGGGGAGGGCGGAGGGTGGGGCGGGGTCACGTCTGGCCGCCCCAACATGGTGGTCCCGGGCCTCCTCCCCTGAGGGGAAACCGTCCCTACATGCGACTCACCCCAGGACGACCCCCGCACCGGTACGGACACCCGGACAAGAACGCTTGTCCTCCTTCAGCAGGGAACCTTTCCCTTCCCTCCTTGCACCAGGTGTACATCACTGGACTGTACAGTCGGAGGGAAACAACATCAGATTTCATTCCAAGGGAACAACTGTACAAATTGGTTCAACGAGGCCAAAAATTCACTGGCACTACAGCGACCTGGCCTCTGAGGCACCCTTCATCCCTTGAGTCCCTCCACCGACGGTGGTATCTCTCACAGCAACATCTCTCTCGGCCACACTATCTCCCAGGTGAAGAGTCATCCGGACACGACAGACAGACACACGGAGCTCGGTCGGTCGGTGGGGGGGTTGGCGGCGGCAGGGAGTCCGTCCTGGCACTGCGCTCACTACAGCAAAACTCCGGCAGCTGGGAGAGCTGCGGCCTCTCACCGCACACCGCCAGCCCGAGGCACAGGTGTTCACGTGTGTGTGTGTGGCTACAGGTGTGTGTGTGTGTGTGTGTGTGGTGGACTGGGTGGGCATCTGTGTCATAACTGTGTCAAGGTTGACCCTGAGACAGAAATAGTATCGAGAAACGCTTAATTACACCTATCCTGCTGTCATTTCTGACTTTCCTCATTCACCTGCAGAGCACGAAGATGCGGACCAGTCGTGCTCAAGGGTCGTACCGTCGTGCTCAAGGGTCGTACCGTTGTGTTCAAGTGTCGTACCGTCGTGCTCAAGGTTCGTACCGTCATGCTCAAGGGTCGTTCCGCACAAGGGCCGTACCGTCGTGCTCAAGGGTCGTTCCGTCGTGCTCAAGTGTCGTACCGTCGTACTCAGGGGTCGTTCCGTCGTGCTCAGGGGTCGTACCGTCGTGCTCAAGGGTCCCACCACTGTGGCCGAGAGGCTGACACCGCAGCACAAGAGTGGCCAGGTTGGCACCACACGTGTGAGTGGAACGAGAGAATTATACTCGTCGTCAGGTGAGGGAAGACTGCGGCCTCCGGACCCCCTTCACCTGAGGACGCTGAGGGGTCAGCAGCGACCTCCCTCCCTCTCTCTCGTGACAGCCAGAGGTCACTTGCGACACAGAAACCCGATTTCGTCGAGGTCATCCTTGGATGGAGCCAACCCTTCTCCTCCTCCAAAACTCAGGACTGAGGATATTGCTTAAAGACTTAGATAACTCCCCGTCAACAACACCGCTACACAAAATAGAAAATAGGCAAAACTGTGGAATTAGTAAAGGACAAAAATAAGTCCTTGACGGTATACATATTCAACACACACACACACACACACACAAATACATAGGAGTCAGGGTACATGCCTAAAATCCCCAGCCAACACATCACTCTGTATCTATACAACATGTAGCGAAGGAAAAGGACAGCATATACGTTACAAGACTTCACTGTTTACCATACACATGTATACAGACATATACTTAAAATAAGGTCACATACTCCAGAAACCAGTGTCTCACGTTCACATCCTACAGTGTACTAGTGATTGATCGCCAGGTGTATACAACAGTACCTGTGTATGAGGAACAGGTGTATACAACAGTGCCTATGTATAAGCACCAGGTGTATACAACAGTATATGTATAAGCAGTATACAACAGTCTGCCAAGGCACAACACATATGTCTTTAAACACGTCTGTATACGAATGCATTACGCATACGGCTTTATACATGTCTTTATGCATATGGCTTTATACGTATAACTTTATACTTATGATTTTACACCTATGACTATTTACAGGACTTTACCAAACAATAGAAGATGCTATCAACTCCTTGAGCACGACAGTACGACCCTTGAGCACGACGGTACGACCCTTGAACAAGGGTACGACCTTTTGAGCACGACGGTACGACCCTTGAACAAGGGTACGACTTTTGAGCACGACGGTACGACCCATGAACGTCAAATAATGCAGTAAGCAGGAGATAAGTGTGGCCATTATATGCCTGGCGTCAAACAACGCGGTTAACAGAGCACAGAACACAGCAACGCAGTAGAGCGCACCACAAAACAAAATAACACAGCACAGAACAAGAGAACAGAGCATAGTACAGCAGAATAGAGCACAATGCAGCAGAAAAGAACACAAAAGAGTAGAACAGAATACAGCACAGTACAGCACAATACAGCAGAGCAAATCATCTCACAACAAGAGAACAAAGTATACCGGAACAGAGCATTCTAAATCTGAGGACAGCACCGTGCAGCAGAGTACAGCAGGGTGCAGCAGGAAAGAGCACAGCTTTTGTACGTGAGACCTGGAGTGCTCGTCTGGGGTCAGCACTCAAATGATGTGTGTGTGTGTGTGTGCACCTGCGGTGCTCGCCAAGGGCACTCACCCAGGAACGTATCTCAAGTGGTACTCAGCATACACTGCCACAGGAGCGTAAAGCAAGTGGCACTCAGTATACACCGCCCCATGAACGTATATCAAGTGGCATTCAGTATAAATCGCCTAAGGAACGTATCAAGTGGCACTCAGCATAAACCGCCCCAGGAACGTATCTCAAGTGGTACTTAGTATACACCGCCCCAAGAACGTATATCAAGTAGCACTCAGTATACACCGCCCCAGGAACGTATGTCAAGTGGCACTCAGCATAAACCGCCCCAGGAACGTATATCAGGTGGCACTCAGCATACACCGCTCCAGGAACGTATCTCAAGTGCTACTCAGTATACACCGCTCCAGGAACGTATATCAAGTGGCACTCAGTATACATCGCCCCAGGAACGTATCTCAAGTGGTACTCAGTATACACCGCCCCAGGAACGTATATCAAGTGGCACTCAGCATAAACCGCCCCAGGAAGGTATCTCAAGTGGCACTCAGTAAACACTGCCCCAGGAACATATATCAAGTGGTACTAACCCAACACTGCCCACACACTGCTGACACCCACCTAGGCTATTCCAGCACACTACACGGTTGAAAAAAATCTAGATTTTATTTTTTCCAAGCTGAAAGACATGAATTTTCCCATCCACTTTAGCCGGAGGGTTAGAGCAACATACAGAATGTAATCAGTAACAGTTCAGCAGAACTATAGCTTTACAGTCACATTATTAACATCAAAATACAACTTTTTTTTCCAAAAAAAACTACAGCTGATGAAAAAAATTGAGGAAAAAAATTATAATTCCTAACTATACCCTTCTTTTTGAACTATTTCTTTGCCTTCATAATCCTACGAAGAAAAAAAATCTAAATAAAAGTTTTAAAGCTCTTTTTATTAATCATTTTACGCCTGACTCTTTTTCTTTTGCATTGTGAAAATAAAAATTTGTTCTCCGTTCTCTTCTTTGTGTATACAGCGCGCAATCTCCCGTCCCGTCTGTACTACCAAACCCGGGACACCCACCTCACACCCTCCAGCTTACCAAGGCTTGAGTGTTCGTCTGTGTTGGTAATGATGTGCTGGGGCCGTCCAACATTTGGACTACTCATAACGAGAAAGTTGATCAAATTATTTGTGCGTTTCGCGAGGGAAATGAGGCACGTGTTCGCTAACAATGAAGACACGTGCACCCCGCGTGCACGTGCGGTGAAGTCAACAGCTTTTTAACTCCCTCAGCACGACAGTATGACCCTTGAGCACTGACCGTATGGCCCTAATGACGGCCTGGCCTTTTTTTTTTTGGCCTTGAACCCTTAAGAGTCTGGCCTTTGAAAGGCCAGACCATCATAGCCCCTAAGGGTCGTACCCACTCAAAACCCTAACTCCTCCCTCCCTCCCTCTCCCAGCACACACACACACAAAACAAAGGACATCACGGACGTCAGAGCCGTACAGCAACAACATCCTCATTAACCTGTTCACGTACCCCTGGGGCTGCGTGACCCCTGTGTGGTGTGGGATGTTCGATAATGTTGTACCTGCTGGGAAAACTTAAAATAGAATTTATACAGGTGAATCAACACATTATGCTTTCATTTCCTCCCTCTTGCCAACAAAAAAAACATGACTTTTAAACCCCAGTGGCACTCAGGGCAAGAGACAATTAAACCTCAGTGGCACTCAAGGCAAGAGACAATTAAACCCCAGCGGCACTCGGGAAAACTGGCTGTTAAACCCTAGTGGCACTATGGACAAGAGACAGTTAAACCCCAGCAGCACTCAAGGCAAGAACAGTTAAACCCCAGCAGCACTCAAGGCAAAAACAGTTAAACCCCAGCAGCACTCAAGGCAAGAACAGTTAAACCCCAGCGGCACTCGGCAAAAGTGGCTGTTAAACCCTAGTGGCATTCTGGGCAAGAGACAGTCAAACCCCTGTGGCACTCAAAGCAAGAGACAGTTAAACCCCAGTATCACTCTGGGAAAGTGACACTTAAACCCCAGTGGCACTCTGGAAAAGTGACACTTAAATCCCAGAGGCACTCAAGATTCACCAGTGACCCAGCGTGGGTGTGCTGGACATGTACCAGATTGCCTGCTCCGTCTCTAAAGCCACATGTATATATAAAACCTAACGAGAAAGAGAAACAGATGTGAACATATATATATAACTAACAATATTTACACACGAATAAAGAAACTTTTAAAATTGATAGGCAACGTTCCCCCCCTCCCTCTCCCACCACCAACCACTACATCTGCGTCCTTCCATAAAGTAGGTTGATGAGACCACAAAACACCTGTAATAAGAAGAGACACCTGCAGCACCTGTTGTGGTAGACAAAGACCCCCACTCCTCTCTCCCGTCCTGCAGGAGGAGGCAACAGGCAGCATACCTACTACGGCTGGTTAATCTTGGTTATCCCATAAATGATAAGTGAGTCATGGCAGTCGTTATATCCGTCTAAATTATCATTACTATCAACAACAAAAACGACAAACTACGTCGTCAACTACCACAGTCATTGTAGTCATGACAAAGACAGATTTGCAGTACCTTCGACAAGTGCAACAACTACATAAACTACGTCGAAAAAAAAAAATACAAATACATATCCTTTTCGGTAGCCATATTAGCTAAATTCACGTCGATAAACACATATTCGACTGCGTCGATAAACAAACCCAAACACTACCGTCCATACCCAGAGCCCCTTCGACCTCGACGAACGAGCATATATAGGTCGACTGCCACAGGAGAGCTGCAGCACCACCACCACCACCGCCTCCTCCAACCATCATCACCACATCCTCAAGAAGGACCTTTTTTTTTTTTTCACCGTTGTCTTCTAAAAAAAAAAAAAATCACCGTTTTCTTCTAATTTTTCAGTTTACTTCTAAAATTTTTCACCGTTTTCTTCTAATTTTTTTCGGTTTTCTTCTATATTTATTTCACCGTTTTCTTCTTATTCCTTTTTCACAGTTTCCTTCTAAAACGATGACACTATGACCCGACGACCCACTACGATGAAGGAAGCATAAAAACACGACTGAAAGCCAAACACCACCACGCTCCACTAACATCCAACGACCTTACCAGAAATCCTATCATACTTTCAACCCCTTGAGTGTGATGGTACGACCCTTGAGCACGATGGTACGACCTTCAGCTACGATGGCCCCGGCGCTTGTAAACCCTTCCTTACCCATCGGTCAGACGAGAGGTAGTTTTCCCACCATCACACCCCGGGGGTCGCGAAAAAGTCTTTGCTCAAAGCGACTGGTGAAACTTTTTCAATGATCGTCTCTCAGTACAGGGTAGAGGGACATGAAAGTGTGACGCTTCGGGGGAAACCAGAAGCAGAAATGGATCATTCGGGTGTGGTAATGAGTCTCGCGCTCAAACAAGAGAGAGAGAGAGACATAAACGAGACAAAAAGATCGCCAGTGACTAAAAGAATAAAATTAAGGCTACCAAAACCTAATCACCTCTTAAGGTCCCCTTAAAAAAGCCTCTGACTTAATCTAAACATCATTTACTGCTACGGTCTGGGAGCTACCGTGTGGACGGGTCACGGGAATGGTAACACTGGCTAGTCCCAGGATGTTAGGTCGCCCCGCTGGTAAACATAACCATCACAACACATTGATTGCTCAATAATGTTACCTCTTATCACTAACAAGCGTTGTTTTGCTTATTTCCTTTCTTTGCAAGTGTACTTTTTTCCATGTCGCATTAATTCTCGTGGTTTGCTTAGTCTTTTGTTGTTGTTATTGCCGTTACGACAGTAGCGGTTGTTGTTATAGGAGGGAAGGAATATAAAGGAATTTATACAACAGCAGACGACTGGGTCCAACAGCCTTATATTGGACCCAGTGGTCTGCTTGATGTTTATTTTCTATTCTTCCCTTTCTATAACAATTATAGCAACTGTTGTAACACCAATGGAAAAAAAAAATCCCAGTCATAAAAATTAATGCAATATGGTAAAAGTATAGTTTGAAAGAAAACATGACAACAATGCTTATCATTAATAAAAAAGTTTACATACAACAGCTGCTATACCTCATACGAAAGCTTCAACGATAATAACACCACGAGAAACACACAATGAATGACTGCACATAAACAAACAAATTAAAAAACAAAAATACAACCGTGTGTGTAAATCATACATAACGCTTTGTGTACCCATTAAAAAAATTTTACTTTGCGACCTTGACTTATGATCTCGGCCTCCAAAAGTCAATGAGAAGCAGACTCCTCTATGTATCATTTGTTACCCAGGCTTCGTATACAGCGTAATGGAGCAGTGAGCACCATTCAGTTACGCAGGACTTTATGACCTCGACTTTTGACACCCAGAACTCGAAAAGCCAAACCAGGTGTAGAACTATGTACGCATCAACTGTGGGACAAGTTCGGCCCATAACCAACTGGTTAATCATGAGAGCTGGCTCACCATATCTGGTACGCAAGGACGTATGTGTGGGGTCGAGGCAATCACGGGCATATGTGCGAGATCACGGACGTCCGGAGGGCAAGGGACACATCAACCTCCCTCTCTCTCTCTCTCTCTCTCTCTCTCTCTCTCTCTCTCTCTCTCTCCCCCC